>CM067367.1:78757078-78952078 GCA_034401795.1 Chaetoderma sp. LZ-2023a
TATATATATATATATAAATATATCACAGTACATCACAGATAATCACATGTGCATCCAGGGTAAATAAAGGGATGCACATACAGATATGTATATTGATTAATAATAATGTGGCCCGTTATTGCCGATCCACACGGGTAGCTTCCGTTAACCCACAATCCGTCCCGTCATTCTGACGTGGGAAGAAAAATAATAAGAAATATAGTAATAATAATAAATGAAAAAGGCTAGTTTATCAGGCAGCCCAAGCGTAGCTGAGATTGCATGATGGTAATAGGACATATTCGCTATGGAGCGTTGTGTACTTATGCCGCACATGACGTGTTTACAATGCAGGGATCCGCAGTGACTATTTATGTGAGACACAGCCATGCAAAAATGTTGAGCAGCTGTGTAGGATAACCGTAGTCAGCCTAGGGACGAGGGTTTCAATTTTAAAAAACATATATACTAATAAGAAAAGTATTTAAAAAATAAACATACTAAAAACATTTCGCTTTCTGCACACCTATTTATAAATCCTGCTGCAACCTCGGCAATAGTGTCCACAAACATCGGCTGTAAAGTTTCCCCAGCGAGTCTGGGTACCCCGACTCATATGGGACGGACGCGGTGGATGGTCCTCTGCTGCCGAAATGTCACTACTATTTATGTGCAGGTCGGGTATACTGATGCTGGAAGAAGGTACGTAAATGGCCATTGAAGCACTGGTGGTGGCGGAGACGATGACGGGTGAAGTGCGAACCAGTGGTGGCATGGAATCTGCTGACATCACAGTTGTCGTGGAGGTGGTCGTTGTCATGTGGGACGCTGGTGAGCTGAGTGCCATGAAGGTGATGAGTGATCGATGCGTGGCGGCAAATGATGATGCAGTGCTGGCAGATAGCTTGCGGATCATAGTTGCTTTCAGTAACTTGCTGGCGGTCGTCCTCGGAACTGCACAGATGTCAGGATGGGCAATCCTCTTCTTTCCAGCATAGGCATGATCTGGCGTAGTCACCTTGTGAACTGCGGAATCTGTGAGAGTACTGCTGCGTGGATGTATGGATGTGCTGCTCTGTGGTGTGGTGATGCTGGCGACTGCTTCCGTAAAGTGGATCTCCTTATCTATTATTAAACTGCAAGGAGATATGGATCTATTTGAAATGTCCTGTAACCCCTGTTCGGATATGGTCACTGGGGCAGAAATCACAACGGATATTGGCTGACCGATTACGGATGGTGATGTTGCAGTGGTGCATGATGCGGACGATGGTGTTAATGCAGGTGCTGCCGGAGTGATGTAGGTATCAGTACTGCAGGTGCTGCCAGTGTCGTTCGTGCTGGTGCTGCCATCGCGGTGGTAACTGGTGCAACGTGATGACTGTGTGCGGGCTGTGTCGTGAATACTGGTGCTGTCGGTCTGATGCAATGTGGAAAGTCAGGTTGTCGCCGTTTGGTATGTTTGGTCTTAGCCATCTTCCCCGTAGGAAGTACATTAATTGGAAGTCTAGTTTCAAAACGGCTAGCTAGAACTTCTATGTCCTCATTTTGTTCACCAGGCTTTAAGGTTACTCCTAACACACGATGTTTTTCCATTAACCAGTGTGTCACTCCGTAACGAGTAGCTGTATATAAATACTTGCAGTCCGAGCAGAATGCGTGTTGAAAAAGATGATCACAATTGACATGAAGCATCAAGTCCGAATTACGGGAGAACACATGCTTACATGGCTGTCCGTTATGCTGTAAAGCTATACATGGATACTTCTTCCCGGAATGAGCTGGTGCTGAATCCTCCGAGCTGTCGGACAAGGCGATGTCTTCCGCAAGTGACATCTTATTTCCACATGATGTTGATTGCACGGAACCTCTTAGCCTACTCTAATTGTCTTCATAACTTTCCTGGCCAAATATAATAGTAATAAAAATAATAATTCAAACTGCAGAATTTAGTTTGGGACATGGAAGTAGCCTAATGCTTGTTATTCCCTTGTGTCGAGTTTGACGGGAAGACGAAGTTTCAGTGCGTGATCTCCTCCTTTTATACTTTTTGATGACGTCACAGGACGGCAGATGACCACACCCGAAAGTTTCAGGGCGAGTCGGTCACGCCCAATATGGAAAGTTTTAATTTTAATGTTCCTGGAGTCCGATGAAATATTCCTCCTGTGTAAAGGAAGCAAATATAAATATCTCCACTCAAAGGAATAGCAAGTCTCCGATCAAGGTGAAAATCGGGAAGTACTTATTCCCGTGGAAGCTCACCTTTTAATTAGCGTGAAGCGGTTTTTCAGATTGAATGCTTATAAACCCACCTGTTTAAATTTCAGGCTG
Source organism: Chaetoderma sp. LZ-2023a (assembly GCA_034401795.1). Classification (NCBI taxonomy): domain Eukaryota; kingdom Metazoa; phylum Mollusca; class Caudofoveata; order Chaetodermatida; family Chaetodermatidae; genus Chaetoderma; species Chaetoderma sp. LZ-2023a. The sequence continues at coordinate 78,759,392 of CM067367.1, forward strand.
GAACGCAAGATGGGGTGTGGGAGGGCGCAGTGACGTCAGCGGCAATTGCCCTAACTCACCCCTCTCATCTCCTCCATCATGCTGTGGTAGATGCACGTTTGGGTGGTTCTTTTGTCTATGGCCGTGTGATCCAATTTACTGGAAATAGAAGTGAAGATCACATGATTTCTTGTTGTGAAAGCATGTGGTTGATCGGAAACTTAGGCAATATTTATGTAATGGCAAAGTATTGATGCTGCTGATTATTTGTAGTGAGTGTAAAAAACGGAAATATATGTTCTCAAATCAGTTCCTCGGAACAGCGTCCCTGTATGCATATGATCTTTTACATGCGTCGCTTGTCGTCTATAATAGGTGTATCCCAGCCCATGTTGATCTGAGGACTGGAATATGCAGGTAAGAGAATATTTGAAATTATCCATGAGATTATACTGTCGAAGTTTTGATGCCACTTTACCAGCCCGTGTGTTAATGATTCATATACACGGTAGAACGATGGTGTTCTTAATCAAAATTAGGACAATATAGCTGTCTGTAATTATTGTTTGGTTTAAACAGCTCCATGTCTTGCGGAAATTAAGTGTACCAATTCCGCCAAGCTGGACTGTGTTTTCCAGGTGGGTGGACTGCCAAGCATCCTCCTCTGTGGGTAAGACTAGTCCCATCCCTACCTAGACCAAACTTAATGTATTACAACACAGCTCGGAAAATGCTTGCATCATTTTTACAATTATTATGCCGTCGTATGGAGATTGTGAATACAGTCAACCTGAGTGTCTGTGTTTCTGTCGTGTTGATGATTTTGATTGAAACACGTGGTTGTTTATCTGCGGATGACTCTTGCGCTGTCGTGAAGTGTGATGTTTTTATTACCACCGGGGGTGGGGGTGGTGGTTGAAGTGCAGTGTCAACTTTATCAGACTTGAAGTATTTCGCTCTGTAATGGCCGAGCCCGTGGGCAGGACAGAGTTACTTTAGAGTGCGGATAACCAAGAAGGGTGCTGTCATAACTTGAATCAATCCATTATCGAACTTCTTCTCAGTAGCAAACTCCTACTCAGATGGGTGACAAATTGTGGGCATCTTGCTCTCTTAATAATATTGACTGCTATTACGTGTGAATGACGTGTAAGAGTTTAGCTGTTTCCGTATGACGATTCCGAGTGGGGGGGGGGGGGGAGTGGGGAATCCCCCGTAGTGTGTACTGTAGATGGCTGCGGTGTTGTTCCTTCTTTCCATATGATCAGTTTTCCGTAAACCGGATAAGAAGTTGGTTGTGGAAAATGTTGACTCGTGTTGACTAGTTGCTGTGGTGCGGGATGCCACCTCCTCTGTAATGGCGGACTCCCTCATATCTGAAGAGTGACAGTCAACAGACGACGGGTGGAGTGTGAAATGGACAGGACAAATGATGTCCAAACTGGGTGTATAGATGAGGGATGCGCATTGGAGATGGGGTGGTGGCCATGCCATGGGACGGGCGGCACTGTTGGCAGGGAGTGGTTACGTGATTTGGGGAAGTGGACAGGTACACCGAGTTGTGCGGTTCTGCTGTTCTTCAAAACAAGGAGCAGTAGGGTCCGAGTAAAAATGATACCACCTCCCTCAACTGACAGCCGTTCGGCGATCCGTGGCCCCCACTACCCTCTCAATCCCTGGGCCATAGGGTTGTTGAGACATCTGGTTGGTGTATGCCTCTAGATGAAGATGTGAGCTATGCCTGCAGGGATTGAGAGGGCGGTGGGGGCCACCACGGATCGCCGAACGGCTGACAGTTGAGGGTGGTAGTATCATTTTGACTCACCCTACTACTAGGCAAAATGATACCACCGCCCTCAATTGGCAGCCGTTCGGCGATCCATTGCCCCCACCACCCGCTCAAGCCCTGGGGCATAGGAATTTGAGACATGTGATCGTGGTTGGTGTAGGCCTCTAGATGGATATGGGGCTGTGTAGGCTCAGACAAAAACGTAGTCTCTGTCAGAGTCGCATCGGCATTATGGGATTCCACATAGTGTCTTGCATCTACCTTGACAACGCTCACCTGGTAGGATGAAAAAGTGCTTAGCATTTGCACCACATCAGACTCTGGCATGTTCACATGTTACGCAGAGAATCTGGTGCTGAGCAGGTGTCTCCAGCAGACAACCACGCTCTACCCTCTCCACACCATAGAAGTGGCAGACGGACTCGATCTCTTCACGTGGGTGAAAGCAGTCATAAATGTTTATCCGCAAGGGGTCGACCCAAGGATTGTACTGGCGGTCATCCCTGAAGTGGGCCCACATGGCATCCAATATCATGGCAGTCTCAGCGCCTTGTGTGCCACTGCGTAGACACCAGCATGAGCAGTATGATGAGAATCATGGCTATATATGAAGAGTTAAACTGAACAGAGTGAACCCCTCGAGAAATATCTGTGCCAGATCGAGCCCTGTTCCATCAGGATCGATACAGATAGCAGGGGCTAGCTGCTTCACTCTGCCACCGGCTAAGAAACGTAGCTATAGGACTATATGAGTTGTTTGCGGGCTAGTGAGGCCGACTCGCTGAAGCAGTTTAACAGCACCCTTGACTGACAACAGTGGAGAGGGGAGTAACCTCTATGGCAATGACTGTGGGAGGCCTATATCATGGCAACCATGTTTGCCAGTCACCACTAGGTCCAGCGCGGTACCACACTGCATTCTTCTCAAACATGAACTGCAGGCTTTTTGCCAGGGTCAATGGCAGACCATCATGTGTATTCGGCAGAGCATTGCTCGAATAGGGTTTGACCAGATGAAAGCCGAAGTCGCCATTTAGGGTGTTGATGTCTGCCACCTCTGTATCCGAGACCTCAATCAATGGCTCGAGGATGTACTTCCTCTTCGAAAAATCGTACCGAAACACAATCTTGTGGCCATTTATGTTGCGACCCAGGTGCTCCTTCGACACATCCTTGAGGTCTGTGAGCAGCTCCACCTCATCACCACCAATGGGGTGGAGGGAGAATGCCTTTGAGTTTCCTTCGTACTGTAGGGCGAATGACTTGCCATCGCTCTCTTCTACCTTGGCAGCATCAACTGCGTACATCTCAGCCAGGTCAGCAAGACCAGTCGAGTGAGCAAATATGGGTTCCATAGCAAACTATTGAAGGGGTTTAAATGGGAGATATAGCCATGTCGATTGTCCGACTGCTGCTCTCTGGTGGTGAGAACGTAATCTCACCCTCCCTAGAGGGGAGACGGGTGGTACAGTACCATGTAGAATGGGTCCTCTTCGAGGTGCCCCAGCGGGGCACAACATACATACACGCCGATGTGCTACATCAGCCCCTGAGCAGTGCACACACCAGCTTAATGGTAGAAGTCAGCCGGGACGTACTAGAGTATCTCCCAGGTGCCAACAGCACCCTATGGAAAGCTATCAGTCCTAGCCTGTCCACACCTGTAAATCACCTGTTTGACAGCCCCTCCATTAACATATATGCCAGCACGGATGGGATATCGGACGCCCATTTAGAGTTTACACTCTTATTACTCCTTGACCTGACGACAACATGATATTACACCAGGAATATCTTACCTTTGCCGAGATGATGAACCCGATAGAGGGTTGCGCAAGGGCCTTAAACGCACAGATGCTCGTACAGCAGCAGATCTGTCAACAAGAAGGATAGCGTCTACAGCGGGAGAGCGGGTATCAATAGGCTGCCAGCAAGGCAAGGAGGCGAAGGAACAGTGAAGGTTCCCAATACTGGTAGGCCCTCCTGGAGGATAGTAGGCGGGATGCAGGAGTCTTGACAGACACGATGAGCCAGATCTCTTCACATACAACGATGAGCCAGGTATCCCAGGAAACCCTGTAGATAGTGTGCATCATGTGGATGATGGTATCTCAGGAAGCACCACATATGATAATGAGCCAGATATCTTCACAGACGAGGATGAGCCAGATGCTGCAGGTGTGATTGTAGCCAGTGCTGGGGTGGCAGATGTGGCCACTCTCGCTATGGGGTGGGGGCCATCGTCGCCATCCCGCTGGGTGGGGTGACACTAGCCGCCACTGTCATGGCCACCGGCTTATGGTGGGGCAGTGGCAGATCACAAGGAGGCTGGAGAAGCATGCTAAGTACTTGGCACTGGCACAGAGTGTGCTACGGACTATCGACGAGTCTGTCAGCAAAGCTCTCGAGGATGGCCAGGTCACCGATGAAGAGTACCACCATATATTGAAGATCCAAGCCCCGTACCGCATGGAGAAACCTAAAGTGTGACAGCATTACCTCAAAGGCTCCAACGGGCGGGTTGATATGGAAGAGCTAAAAAACGTTGAGACGACTACAAATAGTGTGCTGCGGGCACGGTAGATTTAAGAACACCAGTATTGATGGCCTTCCCACTGAACCTCACAACAGTCATCCGGAGCCAACCGCCCCTCCTGGGTGCACCCTTGACTGGCCTGAGAGGTCTGTTGGCTGATATACCAGAGCTAACACCGTTCGCCATCACAGTGGATGGATGGTCCCGAACCAGCATCTCCGTCAACCCACAACCGCTGACCAACCACCCCATCACCATCAAGGATGCGAAGCAAGCTGATGCTTGGATGGCTGCTCCAAGCCTCTCATACTGGAATCAGCAGCTGAACTTTGCTGTGTGCCACGGCAGGATGTAGAGTAAGTTCCACCCTGCTTCAACTCATATTCTGGTACTCCTGAAGCTGTGCTCATCGCCAGCTGTCTCAGATGCCACGTGTACTTCATGGTGCGATGAATCCTCCATGAGCTGGGTGCAAGCCTCCCTGATACAAACGACTTCGACCCACAGCTCAACAGTCATAGCATATCAGTTGCCAGCAGACCACAGAGAGTTCAGCGCTCACCCAGACTATCGGTGGCATGGTGGTGACAACAACGGTCTAAGGGTTATGTACGGTGACCCGAGATGTGACTACTCAGGATTCCTCTATCGAACACCCCTACGAGTAGGCCGTCGGAAGACAGGCGATCTTGCTCACTTGGGCGAGGAATGCCTCGGTTCAGATGACACTGTTGCCCCTGATGCTCGGTATGCTCGGAATCGATGAGGCTGGAGCCATCAAAGTTATGGCTGAGTCCCTTGCACAGGACCTGGTTACGGATCTCCTGAAATCGCAGAGCTCATTCCAACAGGATGGAGAGAATCCCAAGATAGGCACCATCGGCGTGAGCAATATCCCTGTCGATGACAAAAAAAGGTGCTACTGCCAGCCTCCAGCTACCAGAGGTGAAGAAGTCAGGGTTCTTTGGTTTGCCGTTTAAGACCACAGGATAGTCATGGCTTCCAGTGCATGTATCATACAGATGCTGGATGTACTAGACACTGTAGGTGCGGACACAGGCCCTCTACACTATCTTCTCAGCTACTGCTGGGATTTCATGCTTGACGCCTCCATCACATCCTTCGTTTCCACTGAAGGTGCAGGATTCCCTGCTCTGCAGGCGAAAGAGCTGGTGCAAGAAGTACTGCCGTTTAGTCCCCCAGATATAGACGAGGCTACCGCCGACCAAGTGCTAACCATCCTCCGCACACATGTCTGTACCATTCAACAGTAGGCTGGCCAATGCTGGCTAGGTGGTGCTGATCATTGCCCCATCAGGACATGGGAAAAACCTCTTGCTGCGCACTCTCCTGGCCGAACATCTATGCTCTTAATACATCCTTCTGGTGTCTGACTCCGCCGCTGAGGTGGTTGACAGTAATGATCAATCGTACAATGGCCCAATCACCAAGATGCAGAACCTGCAAGCACTGATGGAGAAGCTGCTGGCAGCCCGACTGACAGAACCACTTGTTCTTGTTATCGATGAACCTGCAATGGACCAGAAGACACTCACCTACCCCAGCAACATCACCAGGCGCATCTGGCACACGACGATAACTGTCTTCATCCTCTTTCAGAAGTACACCCGCGAGATCTCACCGGACATCCACCACAATGCCTGGTTGCTATACTTCAGCTCCAAGTGTGGATGTGCCCTGCTCGAGACCATATATGACAGCCTAACCCTCAAGGAGACAAAAGGGGACTTTATCGCAGGTGTACAGAGGGCAGCTGAGCTGTACGACTTCATCTTCAGCAACAAGGAGACAGGTGAGCTGTCACACTTGAAGCCATCTCTGGAAAAGGCGCAGACCTTCACCTACAAGCTGAATCTCCTGCGCCCTCTGTCGTTGAAGATGTGCTGAGTACCTTCTGCATGACCGGTGTCGTGGCTCTCCGCTACAGCGGCACTGACCTCCTCCCTAAAGTGGTTATTTGCTCCAGACTGGAGACTATCCAGTATATCTCGCTCTTCCTGGCTATGGAGGCTAAATATGACAGCCCACTTCTCGACCATTAGTAGATCTTTGGGTTCGACCCCCACCCTTTGGAGAGCTAGAATAACATGACTGCTGGTTTGGGCCACAGGTAGGTTGAGTGTCCTGCCCTGGGTGCTGTCAAACTTCCGGTAGGGTATCCGAGTCAGGAGTTCTGTTTTACTACGAGCTGATGCTCCTTCCTCTATGGCGGCAGTCTTCGGACCCTGTCACAGTGGGAGAGTGCACGCCATGGCTGTCATGCTGACTGTCGTGCTGACTTGTCCTGCTGCTTATAGACAATCTGCTGGAGAACTTTACATGGCAGCCATTTAAAACCTCTAAATACCTAGGCCTTAAACATGCTGCAGTATGTGCAACATCCAAATGGGGCCATTGAACCTGCGACATCGCACCGCACTGATCCTCGGAAGGACTGCCTGACGGTCATTCGACCCAGTATACATGATGAGAACCCATTGTTTACCGCTGGGAAGTACATCGACTTTGCAATCTGGGCACAGATCCACGAGATCAAGAGTATGACACTCGAGTTCAAGCGTCAGAGCACAACCGAACTGACGGTAGAGCTCCTGCAGGTTCTGAACAGGTGGGAGATCATGCAGAGCAACAGCACTGTGGACACCACCTATGTGAACGATGAGTACTGAGTCCTAAGTCCGCTGGCTCATGGACCAACCTTCTATGCGAAGGGAAAGGGGTACTACGCTGTGGGGTGCAATGATGGGTTCACGGAATTCGTACTACAGGTAGGTGTCGAGATGCCTATGGCAATATCATGCTTAACCCGCCTCGAGAACACACACGTGAATCGGGCTGCCATGCAGGATAGGCTGTTCCTCCGGATGTACACTGAGCGGCTCGCAGATGTGACGACGAATGCTCCAAGACTTCATGTCTGGCATGATGAAAATGACCAGGAGCTGAAGTAAACGGGTTCCAAGCAGCGGATAGTGCATGTGGAGCAAGAACACCAGCAGGTCCAAGCCACAGCTAACCAACTGGTAGAGCTGACATTGCATAGTGGGGTATCGGATTGTATCGCTGTTGCGGTCCTGGTTCAGAAGGGAGGAGTCATCCAGCAGGTGGATACGCTAGATGACTTCAAGCTTGTGGTTGCTGGGACCAATGTTCTTGGTGAGGTACGCGAGCTGGCTGATTGCTAACTCTACAGACAGAAAACTAAGTCATATGCACTTCTGTGCCTAACCAGTGGAAGCGACGACCTTAAGTCGGCACTTGAGGGCCGTCACCACCTCGGTCGCAGGGACATCCCACCTAATCATGGCAACTGGCTCAGCTTCAACATCAACAGTACAACTAGGTGTGACAGTACTTTACTTTGGCTATGCTAAGGTATGCGTGTCGAACACATTAGGTATTCAGCTGAGCGTGCGTAGAGCACGACTCCTGTCATCACAGCAGCAGCTGCCACCACTACTATAAGCTCTGCTGTCTTCTGACCTGTCAATGCTTCATAGTTGAGCGTTGGCTCAGATATGTGTACAGCCTCGTAGTACTCAGCGAGACTCTCATCTGCCTCTTTGATGCTCTGGTTGGCCTGAGCTCGGAGTTGTCGTTGGCGTGCCTCCTTCTGGCGCATATGCTCGAATGCTTTGCTGTACTCAAACTTCTCCTTAGACAGCTTCTCCATCTCCTGGTTATGACGCTCACGCTCGACCTCTGCCACCTTCTTGTCAGCAAAGCTGAGTCCTCAGTTCAGTAAGGCAAACATGCCCGCATTCAAGATTGGGGCTGCCATGCTATAGACTACAGTTTAAAGCAACTATATAGCTGTCCCCCAGCGATGGATCCCCAAAGCGATGTATGAACCAGAGGCTTATGAAGATCCAATCGAGGATATAGATGACGAGGACTATGAGGTGGACTATGATGAGGAGGATTATGATGCAGACTTTGATGTCGGTGGTGAGCATGGTGATGTAGAGCCTAAATCCTGCAAGCTAGTACATAGAGTGAAGGGAATCTATCGCACTTACGTAAAAGGTTCTATCGGTCCGCTGGCAGCAGTTGGGGCTCTGATCACTCTGTTCACAACGAAGGCTGGCGAGACGGTCTGGAAGATCGCCAACAATGCTCTCCATGAGGTGGAGAAGATTTCTGAAGCCATACCAGCCATCGCCTCAGGAGTAGGTATTTTCTTCGGAGTCGCAGGCCCTTGGCTACCATACGTTGTCATAGCACTCACGGGCATCTGGGCCGCCTAACATTTAAGCCATACTATATACGGATGGCGTCTCTGTATGACCTAGTCAAGTCCCTTAACTTCCGAGGGTTGGTCGATAAACTACCGTTCAGCAAGGATCTAGCAGAGATTGGACGCCAGTGTATGGAGCTGTTTGAGGAGATCTTCAGTGATGGTCGAATGAATGATGGCCATCTGTTCATCTGTTTAGAGTTCACCCAGGCCGTGTGTGACAGGACGGGAGTGGACGTCAGTGATGAAATCCAGGAGTTTATCAACCGTCTTTCTTGAGGAGCTCCACTATCAGCCTGGTGAATATTACCATGAGCCCCGTCAACTACTCGAGGCTGCATGTCGCAAGGGCCACAACTTTACATTGGAGACAGTTAGCCAATGGCTCAGCTGCCAGGTGATGTGGCAGATATACAGACCTCGTCCACGGCACATCAGGCATGCCTATTTAGATGAAACTGTCCCAAACAGAGTTCACCAGGCAGATGTCAAATTCCTTCCACATGACTCACTTGGTCGTAAGACCTACAAGTATGCCCTCACCATCGTTGATGTCGCCAGCAGGTACAAGGCTGCAGTACCACTCACAGACAAGTCAGCTGGCCATGTGGCCCAGGCATTCCAGGGTGTCTATGAGGCATCGGAAAAAACCCTCCAGTGGCCGCAATTGTTGCAGGTGCATGAGGGTAAGGAGTTCAGAGGTCAGACTGCATCCCTCATGTGGAAACACGGTGTGGCAGTTAGGCTATTGTTGAGTGGTAGAATCGGACACTGGCAGAGAGACTGTTCCCACACCAATACACCCAGGAAAGGGCCCAGCCGAGTGAATGTTCTAGAGTATGGGTGAGAGGGCTGCCGGCTGTGGTGGAGAGATCCAATGTTGAGGTTACTAGGCTAATCGGGAAGAAGCCGGTAGAGGTTATCAGACACTCTGCTGTTGCCAGTACAGCTCTAGAGGAGCAAACAAGGGAGAGGCGTGCCTACCACCTGATGCTCTGGCTGGGTGCCTGTATGAGCCTGGTGAGCTGGAAGGTGGTCAATGGCGTGCAACAGATCTTAACTGGTCGATAGATGTTCACAGGCTTGACAGGTATGTGGAGGCGAAGGGGCGGCCTACACAGTACTACCTGGCACGCCAGTACGGAGTGCTTCGGCGACCATTTGTCATAGAAGATCTTCAGCTAGTCACTGCAGAGACACAGCTACCACCACCTAGGGTGCTAACATGATACTCGATGGGCTCGGTATGGACACCATCTGGCAGCACATGGCACTTATCATAGTAAGCGGAGAGTCTGAGTTTTTCCTGCTCATACGTCACCATACCATGGTTGCACATGCGTAGGCCTCCGTTTTTAGCTCTGTCCACCCGCCATGTAGGGCACTGTAGAACGTCTGCCAAGAGACGTCTTTCTGCTGCTTTGACATTCCCTTAGCCGAGCACTTACTTGCAGCTGTGCTCTCCACGTAGTAGCATTTGGAGCAGAGAGCGATACCATGAGAGCCTTTGAACTCGAGCTTGAACAGTCCCGGAGTCCGTCCAAACGATTTGTCCCAAGCTAGCCAGTCCCGCTTATGAGCCTAGTACTCTGCTCGCATCTCAGGGCGAATGATGTCGTCGAGGTTGGAGCCTGCTATAGCGATATACGCAGAGTCAGTGTCCATCTGCAGGTACTCAAAGCTGTCACGAACCACGAAGCGATCGAGGAAGTCATAGTAGAACTCCAGCATTCGCAGCTTCGCGAGCTCATAAACGGCTATCCCCACCTGGAAGGGCCTTCGAATAGTGCTTCTATGGCGTGCGACTCTGGAGCTCGTATGACTCGCCAATCTCTTCGAGATCTTCGAATCGTGCACTACACAGCGCCTTGTCTACCACGTGTTCATCCTTCATAAAGCTGGTGTTGCTATGATGTTCTAGGGCCTCGATGAGCTTCCCATAGGCACTGTTGCTGAGGAGTTTGAAGAGATCTGCCAAGAGCGCTTTGCACTTATCTATATCTCCTGAGCGGCAGGCCTCCATAACATTCTCCATGAACCAGTCGAATGGGTGCTTGGGCTCATAGTCTATGGTGCGGTATACAGCAGTAATCTCCAGGCCAAGGGTTATATACCACTTGAGTGTCGGTACATACATCAGCTGCTTCTTGCCAGAGACGGCACTGACCAGCTTCTGGCTGGTGGGATGCTTCCTCCCTGTTCGCCCTAGATATGCTAGCTTCTCAGAAGAGATTGCCTCTACCGGGATCTCGCGGTTATGGAACTGGTTGGTTGGGGTGGATAGAAGGCTTTCTAATACGCAGACGGTGGCGCCTCAACATTCTCACCAGAACACACGATTGTTGTTTTGCATGCTGCGCAGTGATCAGCATGGGGGTGAATATTGCATGCCTTTGTAAACCTCTGCTGACAGTGACTGCAGACTAGTGTATGTGCCAGCTTGGAGATGTTTTTGATGTAGAAGGAATGGTGGTCCCACACTCCGATGGTCATGGTGTCACGGTAGAGAGCCCCTTCCCTGATCAAGTGCCAGGTGCACTCTTTGGTTGGTTTATGCACACGAATCCCGATCTTGGCAAAGAGCTCTACCTTGATCCAACGAGGTCTTGCGGACATCAGGTACTGTCACTGTCTTGTCGTAGAACTGTGTGGCAAGCTACCGTGCAGGAGCTATCAGCTCTCACTCCTCGGTAGACATCTCCAGAGACACAGGTTGTCCCTGTAGGTGTCGAGGGCAGTCATACTCTTCTTCTGTCATAGCCAGTCTGGGAGGGGGTCTGTCCCAAGCAGAGGTTGGCAGTCGATGACAGCCCTGACCTCAACGTTGATTGATCGAACAAAAGCCCACTTGGTGTTGGGTTGATCTATATTGTCTGTGTCGAGGCGGGCTTACTCTCTTGCTGCCACCCAGTCCTGAGTTGCTCCTATCGTGTTCAGCCACGGGCTCCCTGGAGCATTCTGGTGGAAGAGCATCACCCTACCGTCTTCGATGTGACGGATGTGATAGGTATGGGTGTAGCGGAGGTAGAAGGCGTTCTGGACAGTCTGCTGGATCTTTTGCATGATCTGGCTTGTGAGGTCTCCTTCTAGACCTCTGAAGAATGTCCAGCATACTGACCAGCGTCCTCTATCCTCTGTCTCCCTTTCGCCGAGATGCTGGTCGAGAATATGTTCACCTTCTCGCCTCATGCTCCGGGCTAAGGGTTCAGACCACGACCCCCTCATCACTTGCTTAGTGATCCTGCGTAGGGGAGGTAAGCACTCCAGTGGGTGGTCCACCAGCCGCCTTGCTACAGTCTTGGCTCCAAGCTAGCAGTCACCTCAGAGGAAGAGGAGGAGGAGGAGAGATGTTGTAGGTAGCCTAATGATGACAGAATAAAATCTTCGCGAGAAGGAGAAAAGCATGGTTTGACGAATCACAAGGCGGTATAAGGAGAAAGGAGGAGCTCGATGTGCTATAGTCACCCATGCTGGTCTACACTGCATGGCCATCCAGAAACATTTGCAGCTATAGATTTGTTGACACAATCCATGAGTGGTGTTTGTAATTACTGTAGGGCATTTAATCCGACAGGTGTCAGTAATATATTGACATAGAATTGTAGAAACCATGAAGTTTAACTCTACATCAATGCCAGCGCTGCCATATAGAAGTTGCTGGGTGGTTAGGGTTGTTGAGGAGATTTGGTTCGAGGCAAGCTCATTTTCAAAGGTGGTTCTTTGCTCGTTAAAAAGTGTAATATTGTTTGTAGATTGGCGTTTACATGTAGTTGAGTACACGTAATGTATGGTTGTGCATTCACACGTAAATTATGATCGCCGGTATACCATTATGGATGCTGTGTCTAATTAGGTGTTAACGCATAGAAGCTACTATTCTTGACTTTGGCCCAGTCACGGGTATGTGGTCTGCAATCATGGGTTTTATGTGGTCAGTCAATGACTGTGTGAGTTGGTCGTGACATGATGTCTTACAGGTAAAGAGTAATTGTAGACATGTTTACCTTTTGCTAATAACACATAACGAGATTTGAACCTGTGATTTTACCATTTGCTAATAACACATAACGAGATTTGACCCTGTGATTTTAAAAGTGTATAATACAATGCATTAACTATCTCGGCCATGTAGGCATTAATAAATATAGATAATAAGTTATGTGTGTTGTTGTGTTGCTGCGCTATCAGGCTCGAGATCTTAATGGTGTCACGGTAGGTCTATCAATAGAGCCGCAAAGTCATCGAATTGCATAGCAGTCCCAGGCTGCAGACTGGGAGTCAAATCTGCTCAAAAGATTAGATAAGACTAGGGCCGAGGTAGACCCACAGTGACACACCCCCCCCCCCCCCAGTGCGGGGTCAAAGCACCAAGCCAGCTGGAATATCAACAGGGTAAGATTGGTAGAATAGGTAGGATAGGTACAAAAGGGATAGGTAGGATAGGAACAAAGGATCGGTAGGATAGGTTACAAAAAAAAAATAATAATAAAAAAAAAAAAAAAAAAAAAAAACCCCACAGATAGAAAAACCTCCTCAGGATACTGGTCAGAATAGAGAGGCCAGCCACTGGCCGGTATCCTGTGGAGGTTCTCCTGGACGTGGGGTCCGCACGGGAGTTTTATATTTGCTATGGCCTTCCATGTCCAGGAGAACACCATCTAGAGGCATACACCAACCACGATCACCTGTCTCAAATTGCTATGCCCCAGGGATTGAGAGGGCGGTGGGGGCCACGGATCGCCGAACGGCTGCCAATTGAGGGCGGTGGTATCATTTTGCCTAGTAGTAGGGTCGGAGTCAAAATGATACTACCTCCCTCAACTGGCAGCCGTTGGGCGATCCGTGGTGGCCCCCACCGCCCTCTCAATCCCTGGGGGCATAGCTCCCATCTCCATCTAGAGGCATACACCAACCACATGTCTCAACAACCCTATGCCCCAGGGATTGAGAGGGCAGTGGGGGCCACGAATCGCCGAATGGCCGCCAGTTGAGGGAGGTTGTATCATTTTGACTCCGACCCTACTGCTCAAGGCCTCATCCAGCCTCTTCACTTCCATGGTATTTATTACATGTTCCACCCCGCAAGAAGCATGGCCCAGGGCAGCCTCAGCTTCCGCTTGTGGTAACTCCATAATGGGAGTAATAGCATGAAGTGGGTGGGAATGGGAAGAGGTCGGCAGGACAAATATTCCTTCCTTCCCCTTGGACAGCACAAATGAGAGTCTTCAGATACGACTTCCCAGATCGAATAGATCCACACTGAGGAGGGAGAGGGCGCGTACGTATCTCGTCATCATCCTCAATGTTAGTTGATGGTTCTGGTAGGAGAGAGGTTGAACTGGCATCGCAGTGCTCTGGACTAACGTCGGGAATACTTGTTTCCATAGAGACATCTGTCTGGGTACCGGTGTCACATAGAACACCCATTCAGAGCTCTGGTACTGGGTCGTCACTGACACAAGGTTTAAGTCGATCAAAGTCGATGACTGAGGTCAGGCCATCTGAAGTGCGGATATGGTAGGTCACGTCCGACTTCTTACCTATTACTACCATATAGGGGCCTTTCCACTGGTAACTCAGTTTACTTGGCACATTTGTAGTACGTTATGAATCATGAACCCAAACCATATTTCCCACTTCATACGGACCTCCATGCACCCGCCGATCATGCCATGTTTTCTGACGCCAGTGTGCAGTGGATAAAGTAGCTTTCACTAGCTCATGGGTCTGTTCTATCCGCAGCTGTATGAGCTCTACATAGAGAGATGGTGAATTTTTCTCTCCCGGAATCCTGGGTATGGCCAGATCCAGGGGTAAGACTAATTCACGGCCTAACATTAACTGTGCAGGGGTATAACCCATGTTGGAATGTATTGAAGTGCGGTATGCCATGAGCACATATGGGAGTCGAAGATCCCCATCTCGACAATCAAGGGATGCTTCTTAAGTAAGCATCTCCACTAATGTATGATTAAACCTTTCCACCATTCTGTCACTACGCGGATGGTATGGAGTCGTCCTTGTTTTGATGATATGAAACAATTTGCAGAGCTCGGAGATCAGCTGGCTCTCAAAATTACTTCTTTTATCGGAGTACAGCCCATAGGGTATTCCACATTGCTTGCCAAGACCTCTGCTACTGTGGATGCCTCTTGGTCTGGCAAAGCAAACGCTTCCACCCACTTCGTAAAATAGTCTTGCAATACTAGAATGTACTTGTTTCCTTCATCTGTCTTATTCAAGGGTCCGAGCACATCAATAGCCACTCGCTCCCACAGTGCACCAACAATCTTAATTTGAAGATGTGTGGAATGGTGCTGGCCAACAGTGCGTCTTTGACATGGGATGCATTTGGTGACCCATGCCTTCACACTATCACGAATCCTGATCCAGTGGAATCTCTGTTTTATCAATGTTAATGTCCGCTCAACAGCCAAATGACCCACGTTATCATTGTTGTAATATATTGTTTCGATAATGCTCGGGAATCACTATGTGGTTGTTGCTGTAGAGAACCCCTTCATGAATGTGCCATTCCTTAAACCGCTGGTAGTAGTATTTTGCTTCAGCGGATAATGGTGTAACAGATTCATTGGGAGGTCCTACCCCCTCCTGGATCTGCATGTATCTATGTCATGTTTACGCATCTGTTGCTTGTTCATGAGCAACTGTCTCTGTGTGGCCACTCTGCGTACCACAATTCAGAGAACTCCGGAAATGGCTGTGTAGTAGGTGTGACGGTGGTGGCCACTTCCCGTTCATCCTCGAGCCCGATTCTGCTCAAGGTATTGACATTTCCATGCAGTTTGCCAGGTCTATGAACGACGTTGAAGTTGAAGGCCTGCAGAGATTCCTGCCACCTGGCTACCTGGCCCTTCAGATTTTTTTAGGTTTCTGAGGCAGCGTAGTGAGGCATGGTCTGTCCGGGCGACCATGCAGAAAGTGTGTATAATACTTGATGAAGTGTACCACTGAAAGTAATTCTCACTTAGTAGTCGTGTAACGTTTCTCAGTTTTATTAAGAGCATGTGAGCCATATCCCAGTACCTGCTCCGTTCCATCTTCCATGACCTGAGATAGAACTGTGGCAATGGCATAAGCCGACACATCAATGTCTAAGATGAAATCGAGGCTAGGCTTTGGATGAGCAGGAATCGGGGCAGTCGTCAAGAGTTCCTTCTGCGCCCTGAAGGAACCTTCACACTCACTGGTTCACTCGTATGGTCGATCCTTTTCAGTGATCTGAAATAGGGGTGATGCAATCTCGTTGAAATGATGGATATAACATCGATAGTACTGGCAGAGAACGAGGAAACTCTGGGTGTCTGTGACAGACATTGGTGTCTGCCACTCCACCACTGCTTTTGTTTTTGATGGTAGAGTAGCCACTCCATCACCGGATATGACGTGTCCCAGGAACTCCACGCTCTGTTTGAAGAGATGACATTTCTTGGGTTTGAGATTTAAGTTATCCATGCAAAATCTTGAAAACACCATGTCTAAATTGGATACGGTTTGCTCAAATGAGGGGCCAAAGAAAATAACGTCGTCAATGTAACATAGACAGATTTCACATTGCAGGGTAGTTAATACCTGCCCAATGAGAGGTTCGAATGTTTCAGGAGCAATGCACAAACCATAGGGCATTTTGCAGAACTGGAAAAGACGGTCTCTGCAGACGAATGTGGTCTTCTCCATGTCAGTCTCATCCATGGCTGCCTGCCAGTATCCACTAGCCAAGTCAAGGGTACAAAACCACTTGGCTCTGGACAAGGAATCTAAGGCCTGATCTATCCGAGGAAGTGGATATGCACCCTCGACACTTAGATCATTAAGGCGGCGGTATTCTATACAAAACCACAAAATCCATCCTTTTTGCCTGCTAGTACAATGGGATTGGCCCAGTGGGATGCTGATGGTTCTATTACGCCTGTCCGCAACATGTCGTTTACTTGTTGGTGTACTTCCGCCTCCTTATGTATGGGAAGATGTTGTACCGGCTGTCGAACAGGTCTGTTGTTTCCAGTGTTGATGGAGTGCCATCAAGATGAGTTTCACCCAGATCCATGTCTCCAGCTGAGAAACTATCACGGTACTTGTAGAGTAATTTCCGTATTTGGTGTTTTTGAGATCGCATCAATCCAACTGTGGCATGCAAATATAAGTCATATAAGTGTTCTGGCAAATCATCAGAATTTGTTGCTGGTGTGGGTGCGGTGGATGCTGTTTTCAGTGAGATCACATCCACCAAATGGCCACAACGGACTCCCGGTTCAAGAGTTATTGGGTCCGCAGAGCCATTGAATACCTGAAAGGGTATATGATCCTTGTTGGTGGTATCCACGATCATACGGGGTCTGGTGCATTGTGAGGCAAGCATGTATTTAGGGTCGGGTTCCAGCATGGCTGTGTGAGTGTTGTCTCCTAACTGTGGTGTGGGGGCTCATAAGATTTTTTTCTGTCCCAGCTCAACTGTGGCGGTTGACGTCAAAATCACCGCACATGCATCGTACAATGATGATTCCAGTCCAAGGGGTATTCATCGGCCATGTATGTCTAATTCCTGTTGTCTGCAATGTATGCCAGCTTCACTGGCACTGAGGAAATCAGAGCCAAGCAGGGCATCATTCGCTGTATGAATTGCATCTCCTCTATTTGTATCACAAGGTTTACTATACCAGCCACGGGGACATTAGCTCCCGTAGCCATTTGTAAAAATATGTTTGTGTGCTTAAGGGGTGGCTTCTTATGAGGTGGGATGCTCTCATACAAGCGCTTGTTAAAAACGGTGATGGAAACTCCAATGTCGACAGTGGCGCTGGTGGTAATGCCACTAAACAGGCAAGCACACTTATTTATTACTTTACGGTGGACCTGCGGAAGAGTTTCCAATGATACCAATTGCGGAGGTAAAGGTGGTATGGTATCATTCTGTATATAGTCGGCTTGTTTCTTTATGGCTTCCATGAGTGCAGTTGGTGGCTGAGTATGGAAAGGGCCTACCCATCATCACTGCTGCTGCGATTGCTTAGGTGATGACGGAGTTGGGGGTAGCAATCGCACTGGTGTTGTTGCTGGTTCCGGGTATGCTTGGTTGGTGTAAACAGCAGTGTGGATAGGATTTTCGCGGTTACGGGTGAGGGCTGCCTGAGCGAGCCACTTTTGACAGTGCATCATGGGATGTTTAGGTGAAGCAAAGAAGAAACAATGCCATCGTGCTGTTTTTTCGTTCTTTGTATGATGCTTCTTCTTGCGAACCCATGAGGCTGAATGAATGCTCTTTTTAGAATCACTGCTGCTGGTAGACGTTGTAGATGATGTTGTAGGGGTCGTGAGTTGCATACCACCAAGGGACACCAGGTATTAAGTGCCTTGATGGGGGTGGGGGTGCGTGCTGCTTGCAAAAACGTTGTTTCAGTGGAGGTACTACAACCTACCATTGCCGTTTTACATAGAAAAGAAGGTTGGGTAGAAGCAGAATTTGCAGGGTCACATTTTCCGGAGAGGGTAGATGTCAGTGCTGCAGATGCGGTGTGCATCGTGGGCACCGACATAGAGGAAGCCTGGTTCTGGTGCATGCATGGTGTAGTAGAGGAGTGATGGTTAGTAATGGCCGTCTGACGTTGTGGTTCAGAGGCCGCAGTTGAGCTGGGTTGTATGAATGGGCACTGAAGTGACTCTGTAATCGGTGCCCTTGGTAGTTTGATGGATTTTCAGGCTGCGGAGTGCGTCGGTCAGCGGTCGGAGTTGTTGATGGAGGTTGGTTAGGGCATCGATCCTTCCAGTGGCCCAGCTGACCACATCGAAAACACATGTTTGGTGGCGGTGCTGAAGCTGTAGTGATTGGTGGTCTGGTGGTGAATTGTCCCGCCACCGTCGTGCTGAGTGTAGTAACTAGATTAGTGAGTGCAGAGATCTGTTTAGCAATCTTTTCTAACCTATCGTGCATGTTTTGATAGTTGTTGTTCATATTGTGCTGGTTCCCACATCCTTGGGCATTGTGGTGGCCCCTGCGATGGGATTAACCACACCCTCTTCCTCTAGACACGTAATTCTACTGTTGTTTTGTTCGTGCTGTGCTTGTGTGTCAGATGCTGAAGTAGTTGAGGTTGCAGTGTTGGGTTTCATGTTGGTGGTGGCGACATTAACATCATTTACCTCGTTAATAGGGTGAAGTTGGCGGCGATTATTTTTCTCCCACTCCAAGAAGTTCTCAATATGAACTGCAGTGGCTGTTAGTTGTTGAAGGCTGCCGTGCTCCATGAGAAACAATTTTTCCTTCAAGGCGGGCTCCCCGCTCAATGTGTCGATGAATGTATTTAAATGTAGGTGGGTGACACCCTCGAGATTGGTGCTGGAATAAGCGCGGGTAACTAAATGATGGATGCGACTAGCTAATGTTTTCTCCGAGCATCGACGCAAGTTTTTAAGCTGCAATCAACTCGTTTCCCTGAGGGCTGTGTCGCAGAATCTTTCCGACAACACGTTTTCTAATTCCATGTTTGATGGCATGTGGTCTGTGCCTACGTCTGTCAAGACTTGTAGAGCTTTCTTGGACAGCTTTGTGGCTAAGTACTCTCCCATTTGATGATTATTCCACCAGTTTGTCCTACTTATGATTTCGAACTGTACCTTATAATTGGCCCAATCAGTCTCCACGCTGAATTCGGGTTGGGGGTAGAATGATCCCGCCAGATCCTCGTGGAGAAGTAATGGGCGCGAAACCTGGTGGTGGTGCTGGTGTAACTGAAGAGAACGTGAATGGTGGTTGGCATGTAGTTGGTGGTGGTAGCGGTGGTCTCTCCCGTCGATGTCCCTGTCTATACTGTTGCTGACACGTTCGTGAAGGGGATTCCCGTCGATGGTGTTGCACATGATATGTATGTTCTGCCGAATACCACCCAGATGCAAGTCCATAGACAGGTGTAAGTCTATAGACTGGCGGTGGCATGTTGTGTAGATGACGTGGACGTTCTGCGGATAATTGAGACAGATGTTCTTCATACAGTGGTGGTGCAGGTGACTGACGCAGATGATGTGTGTGTCATGTACGTCTCCTGATGTATCGCTGAAAAGGTTTAGCCACATCCCCCATTTTGTAATGCGGTCCTGTTGGGTAGTAAGGGGAAGACGCACGAAGAGGTGCAGATGCGGGGTATGGTACATGAGCATCCGGCCACTGGTCACCCCTTGAGGACGTTGGCGAACAAAATGGTCATGAAGGATGTTGTTGCCCTCGTGGGGGTCTTTGTCGATGTCGTCTGTGATCCGGTATAGATGATGATGGCTTATCATGGAGATCCGATAGGGTAATATATTGAGTTCCCACCTGCAAGGCATCACGGAATGTCCCCTCGCTAATAGGTGAAAACTTGTGTAGAGGCGTTACTGGTCATCCCGCACCAGGGAAATTATTAACATTGTCGGTGAGCATGCGAGCAGTACGTCTGTCATATGATGCTACTTCCATGTCAAGGGAGAGCTGACTGTAGGATGAGGGAGACTGAAAATCGTGGGTGTTGAGTGTTGGTGTGGGGTCATTTCTCGTTTGAGCCCCCACATCGGGCACCACTTGTAACTTGCGTGGGTATGCGCTGGTCCAACATGATGTTCCTATCCATCGCGCCACAAATGCACAACGTACTGGAGGGCTGGTTAGCTGTGGATCTCGGGGTTGCGGATCTCGTATCGCATCTCTCCGGAAGGTATAAAAACCGGTCTCTAGATCTGGTGGAACACTGATGTTCCAGTGGGGCCGTGTGACCATTGTGGCAGAGATTGAACCACATGGTGTTGTCCCAACTATTCGTGTCACCGGTATGCCTATCCATACTAATTTAGAGAAATGGAATAAAGAATAATTAAACAACGAGGAATTTAATATACTATAAAAACAGGTTTATGCATTTGACAGTAAATGAGCACAGTAATACACAACACAGAGACATCCGGTGTTCTTTCCACGTGGTGTCGCCGGAGGTACCACACAGATTCTTGAATCTGCAGAGGTATCCCCGCAAGTGAGAGCCTCCGCAACGAAGTCACTAGATAGTTTAATATAAACTAGTATACCCCTAACACACACACAAAGAGAATATCGTTGATGCAAGAGGAAAATGCCTTGCATGGGCCTCCATCACAGGAAAATTCCTTCAATGCCGAAGCAGAAGAAAAGAACTGGCAAAAAGGGCCACTCTTTTGTTCAACAGAAAATGCTATGTGCTGAAAGTCCTAGTGAAGCTACTGTTAAGGTGTTGCACGCTGGTTTACGTGAAGACGGGACAAGCGATTTCCGAAGAATTCCCAGGTCACCATCTTATGTAGTTCCAAAATGACTGCATTAGTAGTTGCCGCTTTATTTATGTGGGCCTTCTGCTACATCCTAACCTACAAATTGGTTGTTGGTAACGGAAACAAGCTTTGGCCGCAAGTGGCATGGTTTACTACCTAAGCATTAGATACGTTTATCCATTGGGCGCAGGTGCCCGGCTTCCCGACAGTTGCCCCGCACAGCATCTACATCCAAGGATAGCATGCATACGTTTCACAGAACAAGGCTCTGAATCAAATAACGATCCAGCTACCCAGCTCCGCAACCACATATAACATCACTAGACGAGTTTCACAGTTTACACAAGCAAATTTAAATACTGACATGTCATTATGGTGGGGATGGAGAGACGGATATCCATCGTGAGCGTCCTTCCCGTGAGGACCTAGTGGGCTCTAGTGCCTCACCCAGACACCACACCAAGCTGGATGGAGATCGGCATCTCATCCATCACCGAGTGCTACGAGGCTAACATTTGACCTGTCATTAGAGTTACTTTCCATGATGCCCAGAGATGCACTGCAGGCCGGTATCACAACATACAAATTAATATTATTATCATTTCGCAGTGCTTCCTACTTTGGCAGAGGAATATACCTAATAAGTATCCGAAGACACGAGGGGGCATGTATGTAAATCGGCACCTTAAATATCACCGCTCGGAAAACTCTGATGGTTTCCCAGGATCGGAACTGGCCAACGTGTCGATTGGGAATCCAAACAATTAATAAGCCATGGGGCTGGTGGATCGTGGAAAGGGACAGTCACTCAATAAATATACGAGTCCTTATAGGGAACTTGCCAATTTTACACAGCCGTGCGGTGCATGGGGCTACATTACCACGACAACCGGAAAAGAGGCATGCACTATGCGTCTCCAATGGGGAAATTGTCCCTAATCACTTTAAACCTACCCTATCGAGCTGAATAGCCAGGTTTAGTCGGTAACATGTCAGGCTCAAACATTTAGAGCATGATCAGCGACCTCAGTGTAAAATTGATGCTGGCGGGAATCGTGATGCGGATATAATGTTGCTGTATAGTATTTCCTAGCACACTGCAGTCTAGAGTTTTTATAAATAAACAAAACATATTAACTAGATGGCTTCCCGCCATATACACAACTAACCAATACACAATTTAACGAATATAATGATTTTAGTATCACAGGTCATTTGACCTTACGGTGCTATTTGAAATCACCCACAGTAAACAAGGATAATATTCACAATAACAGAAATTATAAAGATGCAGTCCTAGGACCGGTAAGGTACCTATTAGTCATCAGTACCATTATGCGGAAATAATAATTAATGGTTCAATAGTATAGCTACTTGAGTACCTAAGAGTCATCGGTACGGAACAAGTCCACAAGTTATGAAATTGAAGCGCCAACCTATAAGCAGCGCGAGATGGCACAATCTCTGAAGCTGGAGAGAATTTCGCAGGAAGACATCCGCAGGCAGGTATCCGCAGGCAGGTATCCGCAGGCAGGCATCCACAGGCAGGTATCCGAAGGCAGGTATCCGCAGGCAGGCATCTGCAGGCAGGTCTCCAGATGCTGGCTTCTCCAGGCAGGATGGATGCGGCACATTCTCTGGACAGATAACGGAATGGTTCAAGAGATGTCCATTAGATAGTCATTTCACTTATACAGGATAGAAACGGTCTGTTACAAAGTTTCTGTCTGGCGACGGTAATATGAAAGTTGGGAACAACCCATTAACATGGGAGGGCTGCTTATATAATTTATGCATGTACAATAATTGGCACATGGTGCGGGGTATGTCACATAGCTCTTGCGGCATACCGGGCAAAGTTCACCAAGACTGGTCGAAAAGTTAATTATTCCACACACGACATGCAGTGCGGAAGTTGAAGTCCACTTTTCAGCATCGTTGGCAGATCCGGCGAGTCATCCACCAAGAATCATCATCAGCTTTACATTCCGTAGAATTACATCTGGGCCCGCATGGCCCTCCGATGGAAAGACTCCCTTATAAAGATCTGGATGTGGGAGTTATAATTTAAGTTATTTTATTACTCCCGGATGGCCATCGGGGGGGGGGGTGTAGAAAAACTGTGGAAGCCGAGGACTCCTTGTCACCGCGGATGTGCTGAAATCCGATTGGCACCGGATGATGTAGGGATCACCATAGGCAAGCCGTTGCACACGTCTATCCTGATGGTCCAGTCGTCCTGCACGGTCAAGTTTCCATGCCGGTGATTCTCCTGATTCTCCTTTTTCACCCCTTTTATACTACTCGTGACATCAGAGCTAGGGGACTCAGCCAATCAGCGGCCGAGCAGCAGCCAATCAGCGTGCAGACAGAAGTGGTGACGTGGCTATTACGTACACAGTACATTCCTTATTTATTTATACATACACGTGATTAAGACGTCAAGAGAAATATTTTGAAGATCATTTAAGGGGTTTTCTGATGATAACTCATCCGTTTCAGGGCCGATTTCAATAATTTAAACGGTTCTGAAATCCTCATTTTATCCTGCTCTTGAGTGGTGCCAAGAGCAACGAGGATAATACAAGTAAAGTTATTTACGGGTACCTACTCGGTACATTATCGCTTCCAATTCCGAGACGTGTTGTCAGGGAAGCTCTGACGCGCGTGCATGCACACCACGCGGTCTAAAGGACTTAGCCATTTTTAACAAACACCTCTCTCATAGAGCTAATATACGTGTACCATCCTACCCAGCGGGCATGCTTGGGACGAATCCGGAATGGCCGTTCCGTACCCAGCTTAGCCGGGATGGCCCGTACCCATCCAGTCGATCCGTGCTACACTATCACCTGGTTACACTCATTAATCATTCACAGCATATTTCCTAAAAGATGATGTCACAGCTATAACTCCGCCCACTAAATTCAAATTTTATTCAGCACTCGTGTTTAGTTTAGTTAAATTTCATGCAAACAATTTCTTCGAGATGACAGTACCAGTATTATGCCAATAATATGCTGTGCAAATATGTAAGAAATATGAAAGATTTTATACCTTATTTTTAAATATATGCTACGTAGATGTTAAAGGTGTTTATAGTTTGATACATGTGATACGAGCGCCATCTGTTGACTTTTATAACCAACGTCGGCCTTTAAAAAGCTGCATATGCATGAAAAATTCGATAGGATTTGCATTGCTCGGTAACAGAGCCTGTCAATCCAGTGGTATATTTCCAAGAACACACTTCTCAAATAGAGACGGACTAAGTAATATTTGGAACAGCCTCTGTAATGAGAGAGAGAGAGAGAGAAATGATTTGATTTATTTTCAATGCCTTTGATCCTAAAGTCGATCAGTAATAGAGTCTGGGTTCAATGTTTCTGAATCGTTTCTACATTGTGTATGATTCTTGCTTTATCAGGAGGAAGTCGAGGAGATCCTTTGGCAGCAAATATGGAACAAGGGGCATCAACCGGATTGGTCAATACAAGATGGCCAGATGCCCATGAAAAACTATATGTGACCACGTTTGCAATACATTTCAGATGTTTGTTATCAACCATGATATCGTGGCCACTTGATGCTCAGTTCGTGTTTAACTGCATTACTGTCTCACCGACCATGATATATCATGGTCGACCATGGTCACTGGAGAATTTCAAAGTTAATCCTATTGACGGTGATATCATGACCAGTTCATGATACGTCACCAATATTTGTAACAATTATTAATGTCCATCATTGGTCATGATATATTCTGGTTCGCCATGGTTACTGAAGAATTTCAATGTTATTCCAATTCTGGTTGACCATGGTCGGTGTAATTTAGAATAAGGGAGGGAACTCTTTCACTGAAATCTTTTTGCATTTAGCCTAATTATTCTATTGCACATACATAGTAAATGCCATATACAAAGAAGCATACCAGTAATAATACACACTGAATTCTTGTATACACTTATTACAAACAATGTCAATGTAGGTTAACCATTCTAAAATTTTCATACTCTTATAATATCTAGAAGGTTTGATTAATACTCTTCATGATTATTGCAAAGTTGTAATCGCGTCTCGTCGAAGATCAAAGTAGCACAATGTTGTAAGCTATACAGTCTGGCACATGTACACTGTGTTGCAACAGTGGAACTGGATTGCTGACCAATGGCCAACTATGCAGCTTACATGGCATCAAACTCAGACCAAGGTTGACCATGGTCAAATGTCACCATCCAGTCCACGGTCGGCCATGGTCTGACTATGTTCTATTTGACCATGGTTAAACCATGGTCTGTCGTCGGCCGTCTTGAATTGTTGACCATAGTAGATCATGGTCTGACTGTGGTGACATGTAACCTTCATGGTCAATGATGTTTTTCTGGTCAATTCATGTTCCAACCATGATAATTGGTCATGGTTTCACAATGGTATGGCAATGGTTAGGAAAACAAAGCAGATGACTCATAGTTGCTGATCATGTCTGCCAGCTTGGGGATGAGTTCAAGGCGTGATGATTGGATGATCAAGCATCGACCCAAGAACAAGTCAAACTTTACTTTTGAATTCTGTGTCCAGTTTGTTCTCCAGTTTTAGCTTCTTCATGTGATTCCAAATTGATTAAGTGGAGTTGATAAAGGCCTCATAGGATGTCTGACCCTTCTCAGGGTACTAAAGGATGTCAGGATACACCACCTTAGGGATAATGATAGCTAATGCACGTTTGCCCCATAAATACCACGCAGAGTGGCTGCAGTGAAGCGACTCATTTCGAGCGCCTCCATTTCCTTGCCACTGCCTTCCATATTTTCCCCAGGGTTTCGAGCACAGTGAAGCATATATGCAGAGCACCAGCTTTGGGAATTCAGTATTTTTCTTCTAGACAGTTTCATGGAGTTACTCTACGTGATCATAGAGGTCAATGTCGAGATCACTGACTGTGTGTCAATCCGATCCGACATCAACCGCCGATATATGTTACGTCAACTTGAAGAATCGATACAGCATAGCGAAGTCAGTCTGCTTGGGTTAAACACAGGAGCCAGTACTAGTTCATCTTCTTAAAACGTGGTGTTTCTGCTTGGTGGTCAGGGTGCGATTTTCTTAATCCGTGTGCCATCAACTTGTCATTTTTTATACTTTTTACACTGATGATGGATGGCACTGGATGGATGGATGGATGGATGGACGGACAGACGGACGGACGGACGGACGGACGGACGGACGGACGGATGGACGGACGGACGGACGGACGGACGAAAGGACGGACGGACGTACCAATGAGCGTACACTTGTGCAAATTTGTACTTGTGGGGTGCGTCGTGGTACAGTGGGTACATCTGAGTAGCACCTTAAAAGCGTCCATCTTATGAGGTGCATTGTCCATATTACTGAGATGCAAATTGTCCATAATACTGAGGTGCAAATTGTCCATTATGTGGGTTGATTTGTCCATCAACTATGAGGTGAGTTGTCCATAAGTCTGGGGTGCATATGAGATACTGCACTTGAAATGAAATCGGTAAATATTAGGCATCTTGTGGGGTGGTTTGTCCATCAACTATGAAATGAGTTGTGCATAAGTCTGTAGAGCAAATGGGTTTGCTGTTCCTGAAAGAAAAGGGATATATAAATTAATCATGTCCATTATGTGGGGTGATTTGTCCATCAGCTACGAGGTGAGGTGTCCATAAGTCTGGGGTGCATATGAGATACTGCACTTGAAATGAAATCGCTAAATGTTAGCCATTTTGTGGGGTCATTTGTCCATCAACTATGATGTGAGTTGTGCATAAGTCGGTGGAGCAAATGGGTTTACTGTTCCTGAACGAAAAGGGATATATAAATTAATCGTGTCCATTGTGTGGGGTGATTTGTCCATCAGTTATGAGGCGAGTTGTCCATAAGTCTGGGATGCATATGATGTGCTGCACTTGAAATGAAATCGGTAAATGTTAGCCATTTTGTGGGGTGATTTGTCCATCAACTATGAGGTGAGTTGTGCATAAGTCGGTGGAGCAAATGGGTTTACTGTTCCTGAAAGAAAAGGGATATATAAATTAATCGTGTCCATTGTGTGGGGTGATTTGTCCATCAGTTATGAGGTGAGTTGTCCATAAGTATGCGGTGCATATGATGTACTGCACTTGAAATAAAATTGATAAATGTTAACCATTTTGTGGGGTAGTTTGTCCATCAACTATGAAGTGAGTTGTGCATAAGTATGTGGAGCAAATGGTTTACTGTTCCTGAAGGAAAATGGGTATATAAATTAATCATGTCAATTATGTGGGGTGATTTGTCCATCAGCTTTGAGGTGAGGTGTCCATAAGCCTGGGGTGCATATGAGATACTGCACTTGAAATGAAATCAGTAAATGTTAGCCATGTTGTGGGGCGATTTGTCCATCAACTATGAGGTGAGTTGTGCATAAGTCTGGAGCAAATGGGTTTACTGTTCCTGAAAGAAAAGGGATATACAAATTAATCATGTCCATTGTGTGGGGTGATTTGTCCATCAGCTGTGAGGTGAGTTGTCCATAAGTCTGGGATGCATATGATGTACTGCACTTGAAATAAATGGGTAAATGTTAGCCATTGTGTGAGGTGATTTGTCCATCAACTATGAGTTGAATTGTACTGGGGAGTAAATTGGCTTACTGTTCTCCCCTACCGGACGAGAAAATCACCAAAGTGTATGATATGAAACTGAAAAATAGACATATTTGCATTTTTTTTTCAAAATAGTCGACATCTTAAGCTACCTAGCTGTACATTTATGTATGAGCTTAGTGGAATGGAGTATTATAGATATACATATGTGTGCTATATGTATGCAAAACAAACATGCTGTTTAATACTCTCCGCACCAACCACACCATCCCTGGGTGGGGTGGGTGGGTGAGATAGGTGACCCCCACCTGCTCGCAAGCAACAAAAGAG
Organism: Chaetoderma sp. LZ-2023a; assembly: GCA_034401795.1. Classification (NCBI taxonomy): domain Eukaryota; kingdom Metazoa; phylum Mollusca; class Caudofoveata; order Chaetodermatida; family Chaetodermatidae; genus Chaetoderma; species Chaetoderma sp. LZ-2023a. Next base: position 78,787,186 of record CM067367.1, read on the forward strand.
AGGTCACACCACATCACATAGGCAACTCCCCACCACGAACATACATTCAGATATGCCTATATATCTGTAGTTGATCATTGGCAACAGTGAGATATTTAGAACCCATCCAGTCTGAATGATGTAAGGATCATCTATCCGTACTCCACCCACTCGCAACCTCTCATCATATCTTTATTTCGCGCAATATCTCAGTGAATCGTAAAATTAGACATAGCTGATACGACTGTTTATCAACTCAACACATGTGAGCATGTATCATTTGCCAACCAGCTAATGCTCATGCGCTGGTGTGACATCACCAAGCATAAAAAAGAAAACGGCCTATTGTCAACACATGTTCCAAAACAAGCTTCATGGAGGCTTGGCCTACAAGCGGACAATTTCTATGAGAAAACTGAACTTTTACTTTTATTGAATAAATCTAGATGGTATTTAATGGTTAAATCATTTTACTGAACATCTGAAATTCCATTCTCAGTGCGGGAAGTTGAATTTTCCATCTCTTAGTTCAATTTTGAGGATGCTGGTACAACATCTGTGTTTACATGTACAAGTACATGCACGTTCACTCAAATTCATATAAGATTGTGGATTTTAAAGTTTGAATTAGTGCAAGATGAATGAATAATTGCTACAAATTTATGCTCCTTTAGATTTATATGATCATTTCATTGGTTTTAGATGTTGGAAGATGCATGACAATTGCAATTTGATAGTAAGAATATTGTTTTATATATATATATATATATATATATATATATATATATATATATATATATATATATATATATATATATATATATATATATATATATTTATATATATATATATATATATATATATATATATATATATATATATATATATATATACATATATATATATATATATATATATATATATATATATATATATATATATATATATATATATATACATATATATATATATATATATATATATATATATATATATATATATATATATATATATATATATATTATATATTTTATTTTTACCGTATTTATCATAATTTTACAGCCCGGCGGGCATAGTGATTACCAGTCGAGCTATGACAGCAACACCATTCAACTGCGTCAGACTCAAAAGCAACACCAGCTACCATGACTAAAATTAGGGAAAATTAAGATAAATATGGTACTATTGGACAGGTTGAAATATATTACTTAGATTATGCAGACAGCATACATAAAAAAGGATGTTGTATTACATACCTACAAATCGATCAAGGATGAAAACAGGCAAGGGATACCGCCAAACAGAAAACATTGTAGGAATGAATGATTTACGCAAAAGTGCACAAGAACGCTCAAAAAGGTAGAGATAAGTAAAAATAAGCAAGAAATATTTGTGAGAAATAATATGAATATAAAAAGAGTCATGAAACCGACTCGAAATCGAATGATAAAAAAGTTTGAATGAACAGCGACTAGACAATAATACAGCACCAACAGGTTTCATATTTCAGAAGTTCATACATGTACATGTATCTTGGAATCTGAAAATTTAAATACAAACATCATAGCCATTATGAAATGTACTAAGGGGCCTGTATCGCTCACCTGCAATTATTGGCCACTGACACCTTGGCAGCCATTTGGCAAATCAAGTTCCCTCGAACAAACCTGATTCAGTTCTTGGCCTAGATCATATTTCAAGAGGCGTGCATCAATCACCCCCGCCCCCACCCCAAAGACATTTCAGATATTTTTTAAGACGTTTCCAAAAGTCAGCCAAAATCCAAGATGGCCACCAGCCAAATTGGCCGATCAGGTACGGTTGTACAAACTTGAATCTCTATGTCCTAAGGATTGTTCCTGCCATATATAATTGAAATCGGCATACTGGTTCTCCAGTAGACGACATTTTAAATTGCACATTGCTTTAGTATGGGAGTTTTGGCTGGAAAATGATTTCAAAAATGGCTAATTTGATATTAGAATACCCCTATTAAGCATATATATATATATATATATATATATATATATATATATATATATATATATATATATATATATATATATATATATATATATATATATATATATATATATATATATATATATATATATATATATATATATAATTATAACCAATTTCGGCCTCAAATCCATCAAATAAAAATTCTAAATAGCCACCAAACACGCTATGTTGTGATTAGCTCACGGCAGCCATGTTTCTTGATGGTTCAACTTTGCTTGAACAAACTTTAATCACCCTTAGTGCCTGATTATATCTTACAAATTTCGGCTTTATCCTTTCAGCGGTTCTGGAGAAGTCGTTTTCGGGAAAACTAGGTCATCCAAGATGGCCGCCAAACTATTTGGCCAATCAATTTCTCTTGAACAAACTTGGTTCAGCCCTTGCCCTAGATGATATTTCCTGAGTTTTGAATCGATCTGCCAAGTGGTTTCGGAGATTTTTAAAGACATTTCTCAAAATCGGCCGATTTGGCTAGCTGCCATCTTGGATATGGCCGATCGGCTTCGTTTGAACAAACTTAGATCCGTATGTCCTGGGGTTGCTTCCTGACAAATATAATTGAAATCGACCCAGTAGTTTTTGAGAAGTCGTTTAAAGGAAAAGTTGACGGACAGACAGACGGGCGGATGGTTGCGACAGCATAAGCTCTCACTTAGCCATTCTGGCCAGGTGAGCTAACACTGCTTAAATACTTAAAGGGCCTTGTCATAAGTCTTGTCCTTCTGATAACATTTTGGTAAAAACAAGAATTCCGCGGAATTAAATGTCTCGCCTATCACCGCTTTTTCGCCTTTGACCTTGTGACCTTAATGCCATCATGCTGTTTCTTAACTTTATCCCTTAACATCTATCCAAGTTTAGTTTCAATAGGATGCTAAACGCAAAAGCTTAAAGTTGAAAAAACTGACCTTTGACCCTGTGACCTCATAACCATGCTGCTGTTTGCTAACAGTATGGGCAACCATGTACCCAAGTTTGGTTGGAATAGGATTAGCCAATCTTGAGATATAAGCCGAGAAGTTTTGCTAAACGCAAAAAACTTAACATTGTTGACGCCGTCGCTGTCGGAAAAGTGATACCTATTGTAGATATGGGATTGTCTTGTGGGAAGTCATGACCCCGCTGGACATCTTATATGTACGAGTAATTCAAAATTCAGATGTGAATACCAGGTGAGCTAATAGACTATGTCACCATGTATATTAAGATGTACCGAACGTTACTAGCACTGATCATCATCTATACTTAGATGCATTACCAGCATCTTATTATTTGGATATATATTATCAGCACTGGCGCCAGCTAGTGCGCAAGTACCGCTTCGCAGATAGTGAGTCGAGTATGGTTAGCACCAGGTTGGAATCAATCAAAGAGATTAGATAGGAGAAACGGACTTGGTTAGTTACGTAGCAATCTATGTTCTCACGGGGCGTGGGACCAGATAAGCCACCGTCTATAGCGTCTTTGTAAGAGGAATGTATGCATCATCAGAAAATGTATATATTATCAGCGTTGGATATGTATACATTATCAGGGTATGTATACATTATCAAATTGACAAAATGGTTAGCGCCAGACTGGAATCAGATTAGATATGACGTACGGACGTAGCGGGTTACAATGGCGGTCTGTGTTCCCATGAAAGCTTGAGAAGATAAGCCGAAAAGTAATCAGTCAGGCTAAGAGGAATGGTAACTTGTGTACCGATAACTTTAGCATCCTACAAGCGAAAGACTGTCGACTAATAGGCAATGGTAGGCGTTAGCTACACAAAACGGAACTTGCTATCAAACAAGCATCCGTCATTCTGACATGGGAGATACACAAATCGAAACTTGCTATCAAACAAGCATCCGTCATTCTAGCCTTAGGTACACAAATCGGAACTTGCTATCAAACAAGCATCCGTCATTCTGTCATGGAAAGCAGCTGGAAATTCTAAAATAAAGTTAGGGGAATGACAGATCCCATTACTCAAGAACCAGCCAAACTGCAAGTGCTAGGAAGAAAGCATCCTCCCGGGGAGGGAGGGTCGGGGTTTTGATTAGTCAAAATGATGTCATAATCCAATGAGAATCAGAGCAACCTCCGGCGGTGCGAAACCAAGATGGAGGAAAAATGGAAACTAAGATAGTATATAACGGGGACTTTAACTTTTAATCGGGAGTTCGGTCCGCCTCGCACCTCGTAATAAAGTTCTTGCTGAATGTATTTTCAGTAGGCAAGAGCTAGCTTGAATAGTATAGCAAACCAGAGTAGCTGGGAGTAATACTAGTTCATTAAGAAAGAATAGGAAACATTGAAATAAAATTGTCGTAAACGGGTAACAGTAAAAGTTACCGACTTTGTAGGATCAATGTAAAGTTAAAATAACGAATAAAACTCATCACCTTGTATATTATTCAAGGCAATAGTTTGGTTATTGTGTTCATAGTCAGCGCTGAATTGCACGGAGAAACGCCGTGCCGAATCATCGAATCTTGTTGGTCCAGTCAGATCAGGCCCAGATACGAAAACAAATATCGTCAAGTACATCTTTAGATGAGGCGAGCTCGTATCACTCTCTTTCATCCTTGGTAAGACAGGTTGTCGCAGCAACCTTACATACAAGTCTTGCCAAAGTGGGAAGAGAATTAACTCACAAGGACCCGAAGATCCAAAATCTTCATTGGCTTCAGTCTGCCAGGATTCAGAGTATTCAACCGTGAGTAATAATATATGGCCCAACCAGAAACGCCGCTCACTAATTCGGCAATAGTACTGACCTACGTCACTGACCGTGTACGAGCGTTCCTAGACGCAGCAAAATTATCAGACAGTACCAGAATCAACCAGCATTGCAAGTATCGCGCGGGGTCTACCGTGGAGGTAACCACCGAGGTAGTTTGCCCCGAGCAACCCCGGTTGCAGAGAATCATCATCGCGTTACATTACTAGTAACCAGAGAATGGCGACGGGACCCAAGAGAACTGCTGACCCAACTATGCCACCCATAGAAATACCGGTAGCACACCAGCTTCGTCCGGAAACCATCGCCGCTATGCAAACGATGGGCATAGCAATGGCGGGGGCCATCGTCGACAGAAGCAACCATCGGGAGGCCGAGCGGGTATACCGCCGAGAGATCAGGGACACGATTTTATGCATTCAGCCCTGCGATGGAGTGGTACCGGAGGAGGTACGAACATTTTTAGACGAAACACGAAGAGCGTGGGTCGCAAACGAGGGGAGACTAGAGGGTATACCAGCCTACATCATCACCAGAGCTGCACGCGGCCAGCTATCAAGAGCCATTGACGGATTCTTGATAGGCAAAGTCCGACGAGTTCTACGAATATATCACTGTAAACTTCGTATCAGCCAACGAAGGCGAACGCATCAAATACGATTTGGAGGGCGTAGGACAGCGAAGGAACGAAACCGTTATCACCTTCAACAGGCGGTTTAGAGAAATGAGCACTCAGGCGTACCCTATGGAGAACGCCGACAACCGTCGGACCGTGTTAGGAATATACCTCAAGGGGTTAACCGACCACCGCCTCAGTAAGAGGATTGTACGAAAGAAGGCTGCTACATTGGCCAGGGCGATCGAAATTGCAGAGGAGGAGGCTACATGTGATGACCTGCTCCGAGCCATGAAAATCGATGAACGACGGGAGGAGAGCATGGAAGTAGACATGGTGGGTCCTGAGGAGGAAAAGGAGATCTGGAGCGTGGTTAGCACGTTGAAGAGACAGATTGCTCAACAGAGCAGGATGGTTGAACAATTGTGTGGGTTGGTAAGCGATCTACAGCTAAGAGAGCAGCAGCCGGCGATTAGGGCCGCCAAGCCCGAGAAGAGAACCCCACCGCCGGCAAAACCACATACACCACCGTCGCCCAGACCAGTCAGGGCAGCGAAAGACTTGCAAAACGTTACCTGCTATAACTGTGGACGGGTAGGCCACTACAAAAGCGACTGCTGTCAGGCAATGCAGCCGCGAGAGGAAGTCACCCGGAAGCCTTCCCCGCGTCCCAAGCAGCCGCGACGACCACCGCCCGTGACATGTTTTAGTTGCGGAAGAGAAGGACACACGGCCCAGAATGGTTTTGGGGCATACATGAATCGGCAGACAACTCCTGCCATAACGGTAAAGTGTTTCGGGTGTGGCAAAGACGGCCACCACGTGAGGGACTGCCTGTCAAGAGGTCCACCGCAGAATGGTTCCGCCTGGGGCCAGCAACAGAGCCCACCCGCACGAAGGGCCAGCAAGCGACCACGCACCGACGACATGGACATCGACATCGTCGACCGACGGCATCCGGAGAGAAACGTCACACCACGAGACTGCTCACGAAACCTCCGGAAAGACATAAACAATCAAATGCGCAGTCGGGACGAGTATGAGGACCGCGATTGGTTTGTGCTGACCAGTGAAGGGACGGATGAGCATGGCCGTTATTCATACGGTGTCGGACAGGACTCATCCTCCCATCAAGACAGTTACGCAGACATTGTTAGTGGACGAAGGAGCCCTTCGTTAAACAAGGACGGAGGAGACCGTTGGTAAGCATACCGACCGAGCGGTTTCTAATCCGTCTAAGATTGGATAAAAACGGTCCATCGGATCAGGGTAAGTACCTGCATGCCTTAGTGGATACTGGTGCTAGCATATCCTTGATTCGCAAGGATATATGGCGTAGCATGTTGAATGCTAGGCCATTAAAAAGGACGAAGATGCTCTTAGCAGTAAATGGTTCCCCAATAAAACTTTTGGGGGAGACCCAGGTAAAATTCAGCAACGCCTGTCCTATTCCGGGTATGGTAGTAGCAAGGATGAGGCATGAATGTTTGCTTGGGGCGGATGCTTTGCACTTGGGAAATGCAAAGATTGACTATCAGGCCAAAGTAGTAGTATGGTTTGGCCAGGTATATCCCTTTGAATATCCCTACAGGGAACAGACGAATTATGTGTATGAGAGTTGTAAAGAAACGACCGGATATAAAGCTATCGACAAAGTGCTTGAGGACTTTGCAGATAACTTTGATACGGCTCGTCCAAACACTTTAGGATTGGTCCCCAAAGTGAAGTGTACGGTACCAACAGGAGATGCATTTCCTATAAGGCAGAAAGCCTACCGTCTACTGCTTGCCAAGCAGTATATAGTCAAGAATCAAGTGGCTGAAATGCTGGCAGCGGGCGTCATAAGACCGTCATCGTCACCCTGGCCGTCGCCCATTACGTTAGTGCCAAAGAAGGACGAGGACACGAGATTTTGTGTTGACTACAGGAAATTGAATTCTATATGTCGCAAAGACAGTTATCCATTACCGAATATAACTGATAATTTTTACTCGATGCATGGCGCAACGATATTTTCGACTATGGACTTGAAGTCTGGCTATTGGCAGATACCGATGGACAGCCAAGACATAGAGAAAACAGCGTTCGTTTGTAGTGAAGGTTTGTTCGACTTTGTTCGGATGCCTTTTGGTTTTTGCAACTCATGTGCCGTATTTCAGAGGGCAATGAACGATATTTTCCGAGAATTCGTGGGAAAATATTTGCATGTTTTTGTTGATGATGTAGTCGTATATTCGAGAAATCCGGCTGAGCATGCACAGCATTTGCGTAAGGTTATGCGAAGGATTCAGGAATACAATTTGCAGGTTAAGAAAAAGAAATGCGAGTTTGCCCGTGGGTCTGTGGACTTGTTAGGATATCGCATTTCTGCACAAGGAGTGGCTCCTCAGGTACAAAAGGTCAAGGTCATAAGGGAAATGTCACCGCCCCGTAACGTGGGAGAGGTGAGAAGTTTCCTGGGTGCTACAGGTTATTACCGCTCTTGTGTGCAAGGCTACGCCGAAATTGCTAAGCCTTTGATAGAATTGACTAAGAAATATAAACGTTTTGAATGGGATAAGGAGGAACAGCAAGCATTTAAGAAATTACAAAACTTGCTGTGTAGTGAGACGGTTCTCGCCTATCCGAATTTAAATGCCCTGTATAAGCTTTATACCGATGCGTCCAGCTATGCGATAGGTGCGATATTGGTACAGGTAGATGATAAGCGTAGAGAACGAGTGATACAGTACGTAAGCTCGACCCTGAAGGACAGTCAGCTAAACTGGCACGTAATAGAAAAGGAAGCTTATGCTGTGATATATGCATTAATGAAGCTTAGACCGTATCTATTTGGTGCGCAGTTCACCGTGTATACTGACCACAAACCCCTAAAGAGTTTGTTTGTGGGAGAAGTTAAGAACACGAAAGTGCAGCGCTGGGCGGTGCTGATTGCCGAGTATGGATGTAAGATTGAATACATCCAAGGCTCGAAGAATATTCGAGCAGACATGTTGTCCAGGTTGCGTCGTCCAGTGGAGATCGCCACCTTAGACACAGGCGATTTTGTCATACCGGATGTAGACGAGGGTGCATTGCCGCATGTCCCTCTCGAGGTATTCGACATTCCCTACGACGAGTTGTGTGCTGAGCAGACCAGGGAATACCCGGAGTTGTTCAAGGACACCCCGGAGGAGTATATGGTCAAGAACGGTATTTTATATTCGTTAATTACACCTTCAGCGTTGGACGCTGAGTACCCCCGAATTGTCTTACCTACCCTGTTCCGTGAGAAAGTGCTCCGGAAAGCTCATGAACGAGCTGGTCACCAAGGTCTGAAAAAGACCATCGGTATGGTAAGAGATTCGTTTGTGTGGACGTCTTAACGAAAAGACGTGGTTCGTATGCTAGAGACGTGTACGACGTGCCAGGTCAACCGACCTGTCACTACTCGACCACGGTACAGTGAAATGCCCATGGCCAATTATCCGAGTCAGATAATCGGTATGGATTTGATAGGTCCACTGTTAGAGTCGAGCAAAGGTAATGTGTATATCATGACGATCGTCGATCACTGTTCTGCGTGGGCAGAGGCATATCCGATTCCAGCAAAGACGTCTCAAAATGTTGAAGAAAAGTTCTTCAATGAGTACGTCGCTCGTCATGGGGTCCCTGAGATCGTGATAATTTTGTTCTAAATCTCCAGAGGAGAGATTCAGGGAACATGGTATCGATCATAGAAGATCGAGTCCCTACCACCCACAAACCAATGGGCGTACCGAGGGGTTCAATCGGACCCTTAAGGACTTAATCCAGAAAGGGGTTAACAATGCTTCTCGTATGTGGGAGGATGAATTGGGTGCGGCGTTAACCGCATATCGCAGTACCCGTCATTCTATGACAGGATATACGCCATTTTATCTGACGTACGGTCGACGGGCGAGACTGCCGTTCGCTATTCCAATAGATGCGTCGCAGGATCTGGGTGAAAGACTGACCTGTCTTAACAATGCCCTACTGCGCGCTCGTATGGAAACGGCTAGGTCTCGTGAGGTCCACCGTGAGCAGATTGACAAGCGTGCAAACGCAGATGTATTTAAGGTGGGTGATTCGGTGGTCGTAAAGGCGGAGGAACGCATGAAGTTGACCTCACATAGTGACCCCGAATATGAGATCTTTAAGATCAATGGGCCAGTGGCTCACGTCCGGCATCAAAGGTCTGGGAAGGTGCGCATACTGAATATATCTAAGTTACGCGTAATCGACTCAGAAATGTGCTGGGACAAGGTACGGGCACGCCCTGTTCGGAACCCTGCAAAGGGTACGAAAGATAGCCATCATCCAAGGGAGATGATGCTCCCAAGGTCCGAAGATGGGCCAGAATCCGACCCTAAGGCGACCCTTGGTAAGAGAGCTCGTAGGAAGCGACCAGCTTCTGACAACGAGCCAAGGGTGAGCAAGAGGGGTAGGATGGTTGATAATAACATCAGTCAACCTGGTACGAGTGAGACTCGAAACCATGAGTCACCGATGGAAACTCACGTGACTCCTCCATCAGTGGTGATGGACAGCTCGGAGGAGGTACCCGAGAGTGTGCCGGAACCAATTGAAATGCTGCCAGCACCTCGTTACTTTATGCGCAAGCGCAGTCATGTGCCAGAAGTCGAGTTTGACAGCAAGTGGCTCAGGATTGGCGCGTTCGGCCGCGCCCTGTACGATGACTTCATTAGTCGTATAGAGGCAGTTATAAGGCGACGTAACTGCCGCTAATTATCCTTCTGTCTATAATTTGTACCAGTAAGCATCACTGCGCGTGGAATCATGTATATTGTACGATTAGGTGTAGTGATAGCTATAGTGAGTTTAGTAAATGGATTATGTAAAACGTCTAGTGTACATAGATTACCGAACGGGGTAATGATAACTAAACCCGAGGATATATCCGTTATCCGAGCTGAATGGACTGTAGTGGTGTCTATCGACCACCCTTATTTACCTGCCCAATTTCTTAAACGGTTAGCGCAGTTTCGTGTTCTTATTGCAAACATCGGTCGAAAGACTGCATTGAGCTATCAAGACATTTTCGGTTTACAACATCGTGTTAGCAATATTAAGAAGATCGCTGTTAGGACACAACAAACTATGGTGAGCAGGGATAGTATACGACGAAAACGTGGCTTATTTGACTTTGTTGGGGACATAGCCTCGTCTCTATTCGGTACCGCTACCTCTGGTGATATAGATGCAATTAAAGAGCTAGTCAAAATTGCTTTGAGGGACGTGAATCGTTTGGTACATTTCTCCAACAAACTGGCGTCCCATGTGAAACTGGCATTCGTAGGGATCAACACCAACGTTGACCGTATCAATGAAATTACCGATGGCCTAGTGGAATTAACTAGAAACGTGAGCGATAGGTTTAAGGTGCACGCCGCCCGACAAGCCGACTTATATGCATTGGTGCGGCTTGGACACATCGTTGACTCTGCCGAAAGTGTGGTGTATAGCTACCAGAAGGCAGCAGCACAGTTTCATAGACAAATGGCATCCCTAGAGTTAGGTAGACTAACGGAAGAATTATTCAGTCCTGCTGACCTCAATTCCGTGGCCAAACAAGTTAGTATAGGAAATCGACTGATACGTCCATATCAGTGGTCGTGTATCCGTTATGGAAAGATGACTCACGACTCCATTACGTAGCAACTATAATCGACGGGGGCGAATATATCGAATATGGGTTGCATGCGTGGCCGGAACCGCTAATTGCGAAGGGATACTACATGCAAGTAGTGATCGCGCGGACCAGCATCGGTCTTGACACCAAGACTGGATGGTACTTCATGCCATCCTAATGTCGTGGGGAGGAGCCCCGGGTGTGTCATGGTCCACTACGGGTCGACAAGACCCACGTTCCATGCATTGTAAGCCCGTTAACCAATACGACCGACAGTGCTTGTAATATTCAGCTCTCCGAATCAAATGAAACATCTTGCAAATTGTTTGCCGATAAGAAGATAGGTGTAGTGTTGCAAACAGTCGGTGAAACAATGGATATACACTGCGACGGACGACTGACCGACCGGTGTGTGGTGAGTAATGGAGTGTATGCATTAATGTCTGGCGAATGTGGTTATAGCGAGAAGGGCTGGCGATTCGAACCTGTTGCGTCTTACAGTCGGACGTACGCTCGGGTTGGCCTGGCCATTGAGATGCCCCATTTGGATGTGACCGGAGTTCTTAACCAGTCCATGATTGTGAATCATTTGAAAATGCAACCATGGAACCATTTACAAAAAATCTAAGTACGTGCCGCTAGCACCATTATCCGCGATCGACCCAGTGATGGTCGATGGCATTGGGGTACGCTCTTTTGTGTCGTATTCGGCTGGCTCCTTCGTCGTTGTGCTTATTATAGTGATTATATTATATAAATGTGGCGTGTTGTCACGCATGTGGTCTTGGATAAGTTGCAAGCCACGTGTGGCCCATAGCAATGATAACAATCGTGCCAATATTCGTATATGTGTGCCACCGGTTCAGGCCCAGCAGCCCCGGAGACCTGCAGCACTACCAGAGCCGCTGAGTATGGTAGCCGGGTCGTCGCCTAATGCTACTGCACGGACTGAGATCGACCCGACGGCTGCCGACTGGATTGAGATGGCAGGATACGTTAACGTTGACAATCCTAACGCAAATATGGATTATATGGAGATATCATCAACGTGACATTTTGGTATGAACTTTATATGCTGTTACTGTGATTATTTTATTACTTGATGTAGGAACTATTGTATGACCATTAATGATTATTCGCACAGTAGGATTAAGGATATTATATACTGACTTCATTGCATTTACAGTGTATAGGATTATATTGTTAATTGCTGCACCTTGAATTACAAGGGCATTAATGATGCTATTAATGTGTTTCCGGGGATGGTCAATTGTGCATGATATTCCATTACCCGGACAAGTTTGCATTTTGTATAGAGTTATGCTGTTTTCCTATGTTTCCAGGGACGGTCAATTGCGCACAATATTCCGTTACCCGGACATGTTTAGTTAACATTGTTGGATTTAAGATATGATGTAGTCGGATGTGTGACATAGTCTCGAGGACTCTGGTAGGGCGTGGTTTAGGTTGTTGATGGTGCACAACGAGTTAATTATCACTCTCTTTAGGCCTTGAGAGACGGCTAATTAACTTCGGTTGAGGGGCATGTGTAGATATGGGATTGTCTTGTGGGAAGTCATGACCCCGCTGGACATCTTATATGTACGAGTAATTCAAAATTCAGATGTGAATACCAGGTGAGCTAATAGACTATGTCACCATGTATATTAAGATGTACCGAACGTTACTAGCACTGATCATCATCTATACTTAGATGCATTACCCGCATCTTAGTATTTGGATATATATTATCAGCACTGGCGCCAGCTAGTGCGCAAGTACCGCTTCGCAGATAGTGAGTCGAGTATGGTTAGCACCAGGTTGGAATCAATCAAAGAGATTAGATAGGACAAACGGACTTGGTTAGTTACGTAGCAATCTATGTTCTCACGGGGCGTGGGACCAGATAAGCCACCATCTATAGCGTCTTTGTAAGAGGAATGCATGCATCATCAGAAAATGTATATATTATCAGCGTTGGATATGTATACATTATCAGGGTATGTATACATTATCAAATTGGCAAAATGGTTAGCGCCAGCCTGGAATCAGATTAGATATGACGTACGGACGTAGGGGGTTACAATGGCGGTCTGTGTTCCCATGAAAGCTTGAGAAGATAAGCCGAAAAGTAATCAGTCAGGCTAAGAGGAATGGTAACTTGTGTACCGATAACTTTAGCATCCTACAAGCGAAAGACTGTCGACTAATAGGCAATGGTAGGCATTAGCTACACAAAACGGAACTTGCTATCAAACAAGCATCCGTCATTCCGACATGGGAAATATACGAATCAAAACTTGCTACCAAACCAGCATCCATCATTCTGACATGGGAGATACACAAATCGAAACTTGCTATCAAACAAGCATCCGTCATTCTAGCGTTAGGTACACAAATCGGAACTTGCTATCAAACAAGCATCCGTCATTCTGTCGTGGAAAGCAGCTGGAAATTCTAAAATAAAGTTAGGGGAACGACAGATTCCATTACTCAAGAACCAGCCAAACCGCAAGTGCTAGGAAGAAAGCATCCTCCCGGGGAGGGAGGGTTGGGGTTTTGATTAGTCAAAATGATGTCATAATCCAATGAGAATCAGAGCAACCTCCGGCGGTGCGAAACCAAGATGGAGGAAAAATGGAAACTAAGATAGTATATAACGGGGACTTTAACTTTTAATCGGGAGTCCGGTCTGACTCGCACCTCGTAATAAAGTTCTTGCTGAATGTATTTTCAGTAGGCAAGAGCTAGCTTGAATAGTATAGCAAACCAGAGTAGCTGGGAGTAATACTAGTTCATTAAGAAAGAATAGGAAACATTGAAATAAAATTGTCGTAAACTGGTAACAGTAAAAGTTACCGACTTTGTAGGATCAATGTAAAGTTAAAATAACGAATAAAACTCATCACCTTGTATATTATTCAAGGCAATAGTTTGGTTATTGTGTTCATAGTCAGCTCTGAATTGCATGGAGAAACGCCGTGCCGAATCATCGAATCTTGTTGGTCCAGTCAGATCAAGCCCAGATACGAAAACAAATATCGTCAAGTACATCTTTAGACGAGGCGAGCTCGTATCACTCTCTTTCATCCTTGGTAAGACAGGTTGTCGCAGCAACCTTACATACAAGTCTTGCCAAAGCGGGAAGAGAATTAACTCACAAGGACCCGAAGATCCAAAATCTTCACTATGTCTCGCTTTTTTCTCCATCCCCACCCTCCTTCGCATTCCCGGTCTGACAGCTTCACAACACACACACCCCAAACCTGGTATAACATTCCCACACCACACACTTCGAATCATGTCTATGGTATGTTTATATCAATGTCTGTCTGTGTGTGGTGGTAGAATGCATAGGATCTAGTTTCTGCAAAGGAATTTCAGTAATATGGTGTGTTGAAAGCTTTCACTCTTATAATAATTTATTAAATAATTTAGTAAATCCGCTGAATATTTTGAAACTAATTTGGCTGGAATCTATTGCTGCCTATGTGACAGCAACAGCTTACAGGCTTCTAAATCTTACCTATTATTATTGGATTGACAATGTAATGTGTGAATGGGATGGTGAGACAAAAATATTCTATGCATGGGGATACAATTCCAATAACTTCCAATACAAGCAGATGCTAGTGGAATGGCAGCACTTGACACAATTGTACATGCTTGCTGTGCTCTGCCCAATTTATGTGTTCAAACCTATTGTTGCGTGAGAGGACTCAGGAGTGGTCTTATGCCCGCCAATCTCAGAGAACCGCCATCCTATAGCAAATGAGCGTTATCAACTTACTTTATGGGCCACTTTAGTTTTGCAGGGCTAGAAATAAGCAACTGCCCACAGTATCCCATATCAGGTCACCGTAATATTCAGGATAGTAACCCCACATGGTGCATATGAGATTTTAGTGTAAAGGAAAAACACTATATTTTCTGTGTAATTTTATAAAGTACATAGCCTATATGTACGCCGTTGGGGCACATTTTAATGAACTGATAATCTGTATTAAGGTTAAACTTATTTGAGACACATATATGTGTGTATCACGTACATATAGGCCTAGTGTCCCGGTCTCACCTATGCCTGAAAAGACAAAGACTTGGAATACGGTGCTAAAGTTGATAAATAGTTGAACTAGTCTTCAGGAATTTGTATTTTTTATTATAACTATGTTTTCATAGACTTGTCATTAACCGAAATCAACTGTCACCAGCAAACAGTGTCTTCAAAAGTTACCACAGATATATGAATCAGACTATACCATCTCATATTTGTCTGATTATTTTGCAAGGGAGGTAATTCAACTAAAAATGGCATGCCATTTTTTTTTCAACTTAAATTGTTTATAGTTCTAATATTTAATATCCGGCACAATACATGTTTAAAAGGAGCGGAACCCCCCCCCCCCCCTCTGCGTGATAAACATGGCAACCCTGGCTTCTCTCTACATATTTGAGGCAAATAACTATTTTCTATATAGCCAAAAAAAATAAGCTGGTGTCCCACAATAAAGTACGGAGTTGCCATATGGCTATATAAGGTAAATCTTGGTTATTATAATACAAATGCTCTACAGTCCACCAGTTATTGTTACTGGATTACCTCATGCCGCCGGTTAAAGAAATTATGCTTTGACTTGTCGTTTATTAGCAGCAAGCACTAACACTAACACCAAGACTTGACCTCAACACGATGTTAACCTCTAGAGGTTAGTGTTAACACCAAACTAGATATAGTTATAAGTGACTAAATTTTCATCTGCCAGTGAAAAGGGAAGCTAATAACTCATTCAGGCCAAGTAAATTAAGCTTATTTTATGCTGATTTGAATATCTATTTCCATTTTATTCGCTAATGACTTATGTGAAAATGAAGGCAAAAGCAAGGGTTGGTATTAACCCTAACACTAACACACTATTTGGTGTTAACACTATAGGCGCTAACACGGTGTAAACACTAAATCTGGTGTTAACACTAACCAGAGGTCAAGTCTCGGTGTTATCCCAGTGTTAGTGTTAACACTTAACACCCAGACTTAACCTCACCCAATGTAGCCGCGTGACTGAAATACGAGTCTTTATATTGACTATATTTCTTTGGCCGGGTTGGCGGATGGATAACTGTTTAGGATGAAATCATACTGCGTGCTTTAATGAAGAGGTGTTTTCCGCTAAAAACACCAAATTCCGGGAAATGCCGATTTCTATTTCAACATGTTCGATGTAATTTTATGCAAGGTGTTTGCTAGGGTGAGGTGAGGTGGCGGAGCTTTGTCATTCCCTACAAGCTGGGTGTTTCAAGGAGTGAAAACTGAAAAGTACCATTTTCTCCCGTATGTAGAGATATCTGGTAATCCCATTATTATAATCAACTGTTTTGGGTGAAATGGGTTATAATCTGAACGGTAAATGACTGATGGCATTAGATATTTAAATTACAAGTTATTAAACTTACCAAGCATAAATACGCGCAAAACGGGCAAGGCGGATGTTGCGAAAAAATCACGGTTATTTCGATATTCGGTGACTCGTATTTTGTCTTCTATGTAGTTCATGAAACCGAAGCACCCCTACTTCAACCTTCAACGTCATCGACTCCGCGCACTTATACCCGGGTATGAGATTCATAGTACCCGTTTATCAAGTACGTTACTAAAGACATGATACACGAATCCTCGATTCCGGAAAGAATTAAGGGAGTCGTTTTAATTTCTGTCCGAGTCCAATAACGGGTATATATGTCAATTACCCACATAATATAACTCAAACACTGGGTCTTTTTGTCCGTGATGGCCATAACGGACGATAAAATCTTGCCCGTAATATTTGTGGCCTACTTTACCAAAATCTTTTGTGTAAGCCAGAAATGCCAAACTGACCAGTTTTAGCACAAATGCATGTGGCTTGCAAGCCACAAGTGCCAAATAGGCCACAAGTGACCCCTGTACTTACAAATCAGGCCACATGTGTACTCTCATAAGTGCGGACGGACGGACGGACGGATGGATGGATGGATGGATGGATGGATCTCATCAGGAGCGAGCGAGAATTGTTAGCAGGATCGGATTGGTTCCCATCAAAATAAGTGGGCGATTCAGCATCAATCGGGGCGGATATGTCGCCAGTATAATCCAGCGGAAAGTTTGCCAGAGCATTTGGGTGAGTGTAGTGCTTGTAGTTTTCAGGAGACGCGTTCTTCTTCCAAACGTAAATGTTTGAAACGGATCGGCTTTTTCATGATGATAGATTCTACCAGGTAATGGATCACAATCCGCTGTGGCTTGCCCGCTAACGTACGCGTCCAGGAAGCACAGTCTTTCCTGTCATCTCACCCAGGGCCTCTTGGAATGGTTTGATGGTGGATATATGAAGCTCATGACTCCAGCTACCGTGATAGCATTATAGATTTAATATTGTTTCCAAGAGTAGATGTGTCACATAATTACAATCTGAACTAAATAGGTACGTCTCATCTTCACTTGCCAGACACATGCGTCAATGAAAATATCTATTACAGTAGGCTATCTATCAGCATTCACAGAAAGCTAGCCTACCGGTACCGGTAAGCATACTATCAGATTTCTGCAGATTTTACAATTTTGTATTGCATTTCATTTGTCAGACAGGCAACACTACATATATCACATTTACGTGAAAATTATTAACGATTTTGAAACTAATTTGACTAGAGGTTGTTGTTGTTGTTTAAAGCGGTAAAATCCTCTAATCAATTTAGGTTATGAGTAATTAACCAGCTTACATGCATGGCCGCTTTGAAAATGAAAAATATAGACCTATTTTTCTGGTATTGCATGACATGGTTATGGGTTTAAGCCCGCATCCATCCCACATCCCACCCAATCCTACCGCCGATACCGACCACAACCCCACCACATTTTGTCAACTTAATTTGAGAATGGTCAAGTGGGCAGCGAACTGCATCTGCAATGTGTGGCTTCATACATACACGCGTGGGTGTGTGCAAGAGAAATATGCATACACGAACACAAAGTGAATCGTGGATGAATTCACGTTTGCACAGACAGATGCTTCAACAGACGCTCGGGGGTGAAGGAAAATAGTGAGGTGTGTTGTTTTATGCGTGCCTTCGTATGTGCTTTCAGTCAAATTAGTTTAAGAATAAACAACAGTCTATCTATATGGCGGCTTTGGAAGTAGAAACTATATATATATATATATATATATATATATATATATATATATATATATATATATATATATATATATATATATATATAATATATATATATATATATATATATATATATATATATATATATATATATATATATATATATATATATATATATATATATATATATATATATACATATGTCCCTAGTAGCGTATGAGTTAAATGATTAATATAAACGGTATTGTATCGTACACAAACAACACAACGTCAGTCTACGTGGATAAATATGACTAATTATTAGTCTGGGTAAAGCTTCTTATGTCAACGCAATTTTCATAGTCATTTTGCAGATAAAAACTTATTATTCCAAAACTGTGATAAGATAAGCTGATGAACGTCTTTTAACTACTCTAACAGGAAACGGCTTCTGCCATAGGTGGCAATGGCCTAGGCTCCAAGAGGAAATGTCTAAATAAAAATCAGACGGCTCCATAGCCAGCTAGATGACGATCTTAACATGTAGAAATGCATGGCTCTTTTATTACTATTAGTATTCTTGTGTGAACAGCAAAGCTCTCAAAATGCTACTTATATCAGTTACCACTTTAATTGACGGGACTCCCAAATTTTATCTTTATAATGTTCATAAGCAGGCCACGAGAAGACTGTTATTTTAAATGTATCACTGGAATATACACAAAAAATAACTTTATATTGTTATACAAATATATGTATTTCTTGTGAGCACTGCTGATTCGGTTTTGGTTGTCTTGATCATTAGAGACTCAATTGTCGGGAAAATTTAAAATGTTATTTGCTTCGTCAATCGGAATTAACTCCATTTGAAAGCAAAGTGAAGAATATCTTTTGAAAATTTTCCACGTGAATAACTGGCTACACTTTATGTTTTATTTAATTAACCATGGACAGGAGCGGTCAAGAAAATGCAAATGTTTTCCTAAATTAATGCCCATTTGGTGGTCTAGAGAAGATTTCTTCCGAAAATTTGCCACTGGAATGACTGGTTCGTTTACAGAGCCAACCATGCCTGTCGGAAATTCTCTAAACCATATTCTCCTGCTTTGCAAATGGGCATTCCGCAAAACCACTACAGATGACGTTTTTGGCCGGATTGACTATGAAAGGCTTAACGAGACAGGGGAAGAGAGAGGAAGAGAGAGAGAGAGAAAGAGAGAGAGATAGAGAGAGAGAGAGAGAGAGAGAGAGGGGGGGGGGGAGAGGGGGGAGGGAGGGGGATGGACGGAGGGAAGGAGAGAGAGAGAGAGGGGGTGTGTGGGGGTGGGATGGGTTAGTGTGTGTATGTGTGCGTGCGTGCGTGCGTGCGTGCGTGCGTGCGTGCGTGCGTGCGTGCGTGCGTGCGTGCGTGCCTGTCGGCGTTCCTGCGTGCATGCGTGCCTGCGTGCATGCGTGTCTGCATGCGTGCATGCGTGCGCGCTTGCGTGAGTGCGTGCGTGTATGTGTGAGTATCATGTGTTTGTCCCCTGTTATGTAGTAATTTGCAGATTGTTTAAATATACTTGGGTCTAAATTTTCAACATGTTTTGGTGGTCTTGTTCCCACACGGGTATGTATTCTGTTCATCTTACTATTAAACACATTGAAATAAAGAAGTCCCCATTTTTAGGGTCTGCACAGATGTTCCGCTTATCACCTTTCACACACATCTGTGCGTGCGTGCGTGCGTGCGTGCGTGCGTGCGTGCGTGCGTGCGTGCGTGCGTGCGTGCGTGCGTGCGTGCGTGCGTGCGTGCGTGCGTGCGTGCGTGCGTGCGTGCGTGCGTGCGTGCGTGCGTGCGTGCGTGCGTGCGTGCGTGCGTGCGTGCGTGCGTGCGTGCGTGCGTGCGTGCGTGCGTGCGTGCGTGCGTGCGTGCGTGCGTGCGTGCGTGCGTGTGGAATGTTGGGACAACACTGCTAAGTAAAATGAGTGTTGAGCAAGACACGTGGGTATTAGTAGGTTTGCCTGACAGCATAAGGTGGTGCTTATGACCTTTGGGTTTTTAAAATAATAAGAATAACTTTACTGGCGCTGGCAAGTTGTAGTATAATATTGTTAACGCACCGGCCCTGGTTTTCAAAAGTAAGAAAATTTTGTCTTTATTTTATTACTTTAGAGTTTGTTGATTTTGTCTCAATCATCGATGATATTACTTTTGTTCTAATATATTGCATGTTATATAGTTCATATTTAGCGCAACACAATAGTTATCTTCTATCTACAGTCCAACCAGCCTAAAGCCATCACCTACCTGTGGGACCAGAGGGTGGTGGATCTCGAAGATGGGTAGTTGTACAACCATGTCACCACTCTGCCGTCTCAAAAGCCACCAGCTGTATTAATTGACACACTGTTATTGATTAATTATTGATTTTTACATAGTTTTGCTTTCACTAGGAGGCTGCGGAGATTAGGACTTTAACCGGTCTGGACCCAAAGGGTTCACGTCATTTAGTTTGTAATGCGTTGTATTCTTTTTTTTCGCAACTTCAACATTTTTCCTATTGTACGTTGGGACAAAAGGGGTTATTCCCCTTGTATCTGATAGGCCTGAGTCTACATTTAGGCCGCAAGGCCAATTTGTCTGCAACCATTCAATCCAGAATGATTCTCTGAGAAGACAGCACTTTTCTGTTTCTTCTTCTGTATCTAAAATTGCCGTTTGTTCAATTGGTAAGATTTCCAAATCGGCGTAGATACGATGGTCAGGCAGATTGAAATGCTCAGCTACACTAATGTCCTTTTTCAGGTTAATATCGGATATATGCCTTGTAGAACGCACTCTGAACAGACCTTTTGTTTGTCCTACATATTGTTTTGACATAGCATGCAGCATAGTAAGTGAATTATATTATCTGCATCGCAATTCAGGAATGATTAAATTTGGGACTTGTTTTTTGCTTGAAAGCTAGTGAAGCTATCTTGGTTCGGGATTAATTTTTCTAATTTACACGTAGTTTAGCTAATCTTAGTGGTGGCCTCATCTCTTGGGTTATATTGTTTATGTTATCTTCTGTAAGGTGTTCGACTTGATTTTCCGAAGATGGCAGGTGGAGTAGCCGCTTGTTTTCAGTACATGAAATAAGGTTGAACAAGCTGAATTTAGACGTTTTTATCGCTAAGGTCCCTATGAAATCGAATAATTTGTGATTTTACTTGTCCTTCGAGAGTGTGTGGAGGCTGAAAATATTTTTTGTGGAATAGCTGGTTTGAATCCGTGGGCTTGAAATAAACCGTATGATCTAAATAAATAGATACATTGAATTTAGTGCCTGTGTAGACCGTTAGGTCTAAGAAGTCAACTGATCTATCACTGATATCTGGTTTCAGTTTGATATTGTGGTCATGACTATTTAGAGTGAGTAGGAACTCTGTGTGGCCAAATTAAGAAGATGTCATCCAGACACCTATTAAAATTAAGAGGGATTTTACTGCACTTTTTAAGGGCTGTGTCCTCCCATTCTACAATATAGATATTTGCGAAACTAGGGATAAAACGTCTGCCCATGGCGAAACCATTAATCGTTTGGTAGATATCTCCATACAACTCAAAATCATTGCCTTTTAGACAAGTTCTAATAGGGGCAATATTTCTGTATCAGGACGCTGTATATCTGGGTATTTCTTAAAGGCATGTCGGGCTGAGTTCATACCATTTTCGATAGCACTGTTTGTGTGCATTGAATCGACATCTAGAATTACTAGGAATGAATTAGGTGGGATTTTGATTTGGGCCAGTTTTGCTTGGAAATCCTCAGTGTTTTTAGAAAGCTCGCGTGCCTATTAGCAATGGATCCTGTATGATTCAGAGTTACAGTTTGAAATAATCGACCTACCTGGTGGTGGCATAGGATTCATCCAAGAGCTTATCGTTTGTAGTAGAATGTACGTGGCTTGGAATCACATATGGCAGAAAAACACTTAAATTGCTTTTACTAACATTATCCTTTTTCAGTAATGTCTGGAGAATTTCATTAAATATGGGATGGTTTTGTGGCCAAATAGCTTCATCCAATTTTGTGTAGTGCTTAACATTATTAAGCTGTCAAAGAGCTTCCTGGATGCATTTATCTTTTGTTATTATTACTGTAGCCGAGATCTCATCTGCTTGTTTGATGATAGTATTATTTTCGTTGCGCAAACCTATTAGTGCCTGGCGTTCCTGTGCAGATAACTATTGCTTATCTTATGCGGCTACTAGTCCGCCTATTGATCATTTATGATGTTTAAACTGTCAGTGATGGCTGGGTGACCAAGTTCCAGTTTCGGGTGCCAGCCCGTTTTGTCTACAAAAGGCTGGAAATCACTTGTAGTATTACCAGAAACGTCGGCTAGCTTCATCTGGCGCTTAAATTCCTTAATTTCCAACATACCATTATCAAGTAAGACGTCTAGATCAATTTTAGGTTTAGGTGTTGGAACAAGGGTTAGTCAGAAATCTAGTAGTGATCGTTGTGATACACTTAATGGAGAACTAGTGATGTTAACAATATTAGTACATAGGCCAATGTCTGGGTGATTATGACCTTGACCCGAATTTAGTTTAAATCTACACAATGTAGCCAGTGGATGTATATTTTGTTTGCTGTTTTCTCTGTCCAGTGAATATTATCAGAGACCACTCTGAATTGGGCAGCGGGGATTGCTAGTTTCGTTTTGATACTGGACCTAGAAGATACGGTCGCTGAGTTTATCTCTCTGATGGTTGTTTGCTGTGCAGCTGTTAGCGTGTTTGAATAGCTTAGGAGGCTAACGAATATTTGTGCCTTGCAGAATTTTAAGCGGATGTCGCAGGACAAAACTTGCAATCGTTATTTCGTGATATCAAGATTTGTATCTTTCTCATTAATCCCCATGTTAATGATTTTCTCAGGATGATGTGTGCCTTTATATAGCCCGATTATGCGCCTAGCATGAGTCAAATTGGCCGCTGGGAAACAGGCAACATCCATCTCACGGTGGGGGTCGGATTTATCCTACTACGTTTGGACGATCCAAAAAGTAGAACTTTCTTTGTTATTGTAGGCAGACACTAATCAGTTTTGACTGTTATCTCAGCTCGGAATTTCCGATGTTGTTCTGAATCTGTAGGCTTAGTCGATTTCTAGGTAAGGCTGGTGCGGGTCTGGTGGGTTATGATAGAGGAAGGAGGCGGCGTGTTGATTTTGTGTCCGCTGCCATTTCTCTTCCACAGTCATGGAGACCACGGAGCGAGTGCTGGAAATTCAGTAGTGGATGATATACAGCTGACAAATAAGTAATATTCTGTGCGCTCTGTGAGTGTGGTGTATCAGCAGGCATAGGGATAAAAGATGGAGATAGACAGGCAAATCTGTTAGCATAACTGCCAATAGCGCTAGATGTCGATGGGCCACCCACTATTGCTATTGGGAACCGTTTCATATCCCAACGTTTCCGCGTGGGTGAGATTTCTGCTATTGATCTAGGACGTTTGTTCTGTTGTGGCAGTGTAGTTGGCTCAACAGTCTTGCGGAATTGTGGGTGTCGGAGGGCCGTGAGACCTTTCGACTTTTGATTTTGTGTCTACTGGGTTGGTGAATTAGAAATATGCAGTAATAACATGTTCTTCTACTTTGCCTATGTGATTGTTTTAGCCCAAGCTACAACTACGTTTTGGCCACATTTAAGGTCAACACCTGGCAATTTTTGTGCTCAAGCGAGTTCGGCGCTCAGATCCCCAAGCTGGAATTCATAATGGTGCATCATGGTTGTAATAATGGATCTTTCCCATGCGAGATTGGGTTTGGCCATTGAGTCAAACACCTCTGTGCATGGCATAGCAAGTTTTCAGAACCTATTCAGATCATAAATTGTGCTGCCCATACCCCTGGGGAGAGAGTCCTCCTCCAGGCGCGTCTTGAGGACCATCATGTAGTAAAAGCATAGCAAGATGCGGTAATATACATTGATTAGCCTTGCAATGGCTGGAATGGTTGGTTTGTGCTGGGGATTATGTTGGCGAGGGTTACTAGGTCATGTTTATTATACCCTTGACAACTGCGTCTCTTATGAACTCTCTTATCCATGATCAATCAATCAATCAATCAATGAATAACCAATCAATCAATAACCAATCAAGCAATCAATCGATCAATCAATCAATCAATTAATCAATTAATCAATCAATCAATCAATCGAGAGATACGAAAACCGGAAGGGAATGTTAGGAGAATTAGTTACATTTAATATGTAAGTGGCAAATGACTATTTAGTTAAAGGAATTAAAATTAAATTAAATTAATTTTAATTAAAACCTGAAAAGGATCTAATATTTAATAAAAAATAAGCAACAAAAAAAACACAATAAGGATTGAACACTTAGTTTCGAGTCTCCGTGTATAAGTATATAGTCTTGCAAATGGATACTGTCAAATCACTGTACGTTTCGACTGTATGACATTCATCAGCAGTTGACAAAGTCTTACTAGATGTATTTGTTCTTCAGCTAACCCTTTCCCACTTGCAGTTCTGGAGTAATCAATACTCGACAATATAGAGCATATTCCGTTGAGAAATTTGAAAAGCTCATTTTCCGTGAGTTGTTGCTGCCTGAGGCAGCTAACACGGGCAGTCAAAATACTTTCAAAGTATCCAACAGCTCATTTGTGATATAGTTTGGAAATAGAGTCATTGGTACTTTAGGGGTTAAAAAGGTTCATTATTCTCCCAATGTTTGGAGAAAGCGTGAGAGTGCTGGGGTGGGTGGAGTAACATGTGACCAGTAAGGGTGGACCATATGATTTTAAGAATGCAATTTGAATGCCATTGACTGATGTTATTTTGAATTACATGTATCCCTGTAGTACAATAGGACGGTTATCCAGTAACAAATTTTAAACTAATTTCAAAATTTTGAAAACGAATTTTTTGTACATCATGGGCTCCTAGAATATCCGAGTATAATCTTAAAATAGTCTTAGGGATTTGACATGCCATAATTCCAGCAAATTCTATCGATTTATGTATGCATAGCATGGTGGAGGAGAGAAATCTAAGATCAATCTAGGGTGTTACACAGATTGAAGAGAGATATTTACTTTGAAAGTTATAACTGATGGTCATTTGGATACCTGACAACTTGAATGTGAAGATCATTTGATTGCGCCATGTGTGACTAGTGCGTTTCTTGAGTGATAGCAAGCAAAGGCGACGAGGCAAGGGAGATAAGCTGGTTGCGGTGAAATTATGGAATGATATCTAAGGATCGTGAACACGGTGTGTAGTAAGGAAGTGGAAAGTGAAGCTACGAGGTATTTAGAAGAAATTAAAATCTATTTATTATTTGTATTTCATGATTTTATTCGAACGGTTTACCACAAATCTTGAGATAGCCAATGACTAAAGACATTCTCAGAGCATTCTACAACGTATGAAATCACAAACAAATTTCAATTTTAGGCGCCATTATTATTTGATCTAATATTGTTTTGTGTTACTAGTCAAATTCAACTGCCTTCTTGTAAATTATTGTAATAAGTGTGATCATTAAATGGCTTAGATTAAACTGAATTAATATTAATATTGTGGTGTATATGATGGTCAATCATTGCTCACATTCAAATTAAAATAGATTTATCCATCATTTGAATAGTTGAATATTTGCTTTACTTTATATTGTTGTTTTTGTTGTTGTTTAATTATTATTATTATTATTGTTGTCGTTGTTGTTGTCGTTGTTGTTGTCGTTGTTGTTGTTGTTGTTGTTGTTGTTGTTGTTGTTGTTGTTGTTGTTGTTGTTGTTATTTTATAATTAACTTAGTTAACACACATAAATAATGGTAGGCTACTCATCTCCGATGTCTCATTTGTCACAAAGAGTACATAGCCATGATATATTATTAGCCCTTGAACTACGCTCCCTCTAGTCTCTATTGGGAGCCTATAGATATTGCATCTAGATAATGTTATTAAGTTCGATTTCCTAAGCATCCTAACCTTGTACAAACGGTGTTACAAACACTTCCTATGAGAATACCCGGCACAAACTCTGCACATCTCGTCATGCATGTGTCAAACACATGATATACAGCCAGACGTGCAAGCGCGTCGGTGATCCATTGTTGGACTATAACAGATAATCATCATGTCTTATATCACAAAGGCAGCAACAACCACAACATCAACAACAACAACAACCGCTGCAATAAATTGTATGATTAAATTGTAACGGTATTAAATTGGTCAGGAGAAAGAATGACTGCGAATCAAGCAAGCTATCCACAATACAATGCCTATGCACCTGAAGCTAGCATTATTGGCAGACTTCACAATATCATTAGCAAACATAATGGCATCATAAGGGGAGTGTTAATAACATGTATCCAACGCAATCATTGCGTAGTGGTAGTTTTTATTATTGTCAAGCATTAGTTCTAGGAACCCTGGCATTGGTGACGCACTGGCACTAGGATATAGAACAATCACCATTGGAATGTAATTTTTACATTTTTCAATTTTCAACCTGAGCGAGGTTCGGACCCAGGCAATTCTGCGGCACCTATTCGCCTAGCGTTTGGAGTCGAGTAGTCTATCCACTGGCCCACCATTCAGAAGACAAAAATCATCTTTCACCGGGCCAGCTTTCAACTACCCGGCTGAGAACCACACGTAACAGCAGCAACATCAACAGCAGCAGCAGCAGCAGCAGCAGCAGCAGCAGCAGCAGCAGCAGCAGCAGCAGCAGTTGTTGTTGTTGTTGTTGATGTTGATGTTGATGTTGTTGTTGCAGCAGCAGCAGTAGCCTCAGCAGCAGACGTCATCACTAAGTTATGACGTCACATGTCATAATTACGGCACCCAATTTTCTATCCACCACCCAGGTAGATATTAAAATGGCACCCCACCCACTCCAGCCATAAATGGGAAAATCTCTACTCCTCCATTGTTGAAGAATGGATCTTGATAAATCTTAAGAAGGATATTTTATGCTTAACTCTCGACATCATTACGGACATCGACTTTCGACTCATCCCATGGTGGGTTATAGATGGTCACCCCCACCTTTAAACTTTAAAATCACTACTCCTCTGTTATTGCTGAACATAGCTCGCTAACTCTTGACAGGGATATTCTATGAGTAACTCTCGACGTCATTACCGAAGCCTATTTTGGTTCCACCCACAGGATGCCGACGCGATGATCACAACCAGGAACAATGCAAAGACCTTCATGCTGATGATAATAATAATAATAATAATAATAATAATAATAATAATAATAATAATAATAATAATAATAATAAAATAATAATAATAATAAGATCTCTTCCAGGAACATATATACAGCTTCCAAGCATACCTGCACTCAAACTATACCATCTTTCGTATTAATTTATGTTCACCAAAAAGCAGCTAGAGGATTGGCCATTCAACGGTAAGCTGCGTAATCAGTGACTGTCCGTTTAACAGTAATATTGCTCAGCAGTGAATGAGCATTCTAGCTTTCTGTATGCCTAATAAACACTGGAAAATGAGTACAAAATTGATGAAATACAAGTTAGCATTCTGCAGTATAAGACAAATCTAATAATTCACGTGTGCCAATTTACAGGCGAAGAGGCTAAATTAATCCGTAATGCTTTAACTTTATTATGTATATTAGCTAAAAATGGGCAGATTCTGCAAGATTTTCTTTCTGATCCATTGGTTACCTAACCATATACAATTGGAAATGGTTATTTCTATGCTTAGGCAAATATTCTCAGTTATATGCAAAACTGTTCCTATATACCATAGCTTACTAGTCTCTACACGGTTTGCTATCCTAACTTTGTCTTCAATAGGTAATTGTCTAGCTTTCCAACACTGTAGCAATTTGCAAACTTTCTCTACCTTATTTTCCCAATTGAATTATTATTCGTCCCTACCGGTAAAACCAGGGGGTGGGGCTATAGGTTTGCATTCTGTCTGTCCGTCTGTCCGTCTGTCCAGCCGTCTGTCCATCTGTCGCAGTTGTTTTTCCGCACCTTTTTTCGCAGTCCTTCAGGCTATTTAACTGAGAATCAGTACATTGCTTTGTTATGCGAAGTTACAGACCGAGTTCGAGTTTCAGGCGTATGCGTCAATATTTTATGAAGTGGTGGCCCCTTTCGACTTAAGAAATACGAAAAATATCAGCTTTCCATACTTTTTTCTCATTCCCTCAAGATATTTATGGGAAAATCAGTGCATCGCTTTAGAATAAGGAGTTACAAAGCAAGTTCGAGTTTCAGACATTTTCGTCAGTTTTTCATAGAGTTATGCCCCTTTTCCGCACTTTTTCTCGCAGCCTTTCAAGATATTCAACTGATAATTGGTACGGTGCGTTGCTATGAGAAATTACAGATCAATTTCGAGTTTCAGGTGTTTGCGTCAGTTTTTGATGGAGTCATGTCCACTTTTAGCTTATAAAATGCAAACATATCAGCTTTTAAGACATTTTCGTTCTCCTTCAGCATATATAACTGAACCTTAGTTTATGGCTTTGTTGTGAAAAATTACAGATCGAGTTTCAGCTGCTTCTGTCAATTTGTGATGGAGTTCTTGACTGTCAATCTCTAAAGATGTATATCACCAGGTATGGGGCATGTATTGCAAAGCAGTGCTTACAGAATGCTTGTTATTATTATTATTATATATATATTCAAATTATTATTATTATTATTATTATTATTCGTTCAGTTTGAGAATGTTTGAGTGTAGTAGTAGTTTTTTATTATTGTCAAGCATTAGTTCTAAGAACCCTGGCATTGACGACGCACTGGTAAGATGATATAGCACAGTCATCATTGGAATATAATTTTTACATTTTTCAATTTTCGACCTGAGCGAGATTCGAACCCAGTCCATTCTATGGCACCTATTCGCCTAGCGTTTGTGAGCCGAGTAGTCTAGCCACTGACCCATTATCCAGAAGACGATAATCCTCTTTTACCAGACCATCCTTCAACTACCCAACTCACAACCACACGAATTGACTGGAACTGATTGTGTGCATTCCAGACTTGCCATATCTCTAGGCACTCACATGTATGTAGTTTTCATTCAGTTTGAGACTCTTTGAGCTTAGTAGTAGTTTTTATTATTGTCAAGCATTAGTGATTCCTGTCATTGACAACGTTTGAGAATCTTTGAGTTTAGTAGTAGTAGTAGTAGTAGTAGTAGTAGCAGCAGCAGCAGCAGCAGCAGCAGCAGCAGCAGCAGCAGCAGCAGCAGTAGTAGTAGTAGTAGTAGTAGTAGTAGTAGTAGTAGTAGTAGTAGTAGTAGTAGTAGTAGTAGTAGTAGTAGTAGTAGTAGTAGTAGTAGTAGTAGTAGTAGTAGTAGTAGTAGTAGTAGTAGTAGTAGTAGTAGTAGTAGTAGTAGTAGTAGTAGTAGTAGTAGTAGTAGTAGTAGTAGTAGTAGTAGTAGTAGTAGTAGCAGCAGCAGCAGCAGCAGCCACAACAGCAGCAGCAGCAGTATGATTTTTTCTTTGTCTTGCCCCTTCATAAATGTATATATGATGGTTTTGTTGTATTTATTTCTGGAAATTTTAATGTTGGAGATCGTTTTTAAAGAGCTAGCCATTGCCTGCTGTCACTGCCGTTTAGGTTTGTTCAGTTGTATATTGTTCTCCTTTTGTTGTGCTTGTCTTCCTACTTTCACTTTGGTTGGTGAAAGCGCCCTTGATGTTGGCTGATTTCTAAATTGCGTATCGTATTTATACCTGTTAGCCGGGCTTTGTGTGTATAGGCGGCTTACTCGCTGTTCAGTTCACGTTTTTAAATGTGGTCAGATGCGCTGTTTTTATGGCAACTGAAAAAGCCTCTGTGCCAAACAAGAACGTTAGAATGAACTACAGCATCAATTTCAGTTGATGCTGATGTGCATTTGCCAGCTACTTCGTCCATAGCGGTAGAAAGAACTCAAGATAATGAGGGCATAGATACTCTAGAAGAAGGAATTATTTTGACTTCAGTTGGTCCTAGTGAAGATCAACCAGTTGATGGAGCGAATGTAATGGACAGTGAGTTATCTCAGTCACAGAGCTTGCGTTGTGGACAAAATAAATGTATGTCACAATTGACGGACGAAGAGGAGGAATTCCCTCAGCTTACTTTAAGTCAAATCTCTGGCATAAGTAACCTTAACAACAGCCCTGGGAATGTCACAATAGGTGAGGGTATTTCAATATTGGATGCCATGGATACCCCTATTAGTAAAAGCGCCGGTGGGGTGGCGAATTAAACGTCACCAAATTGATTGTGGTTCTGAGAGTGAGGTAAAGGAAGACGATATTGAGGATGGCAATATGTCATTGGCTGGGTCAGAATACTCTGTCGCAGGTGGCAAATGGAAGGGTCATGTTTCGTTCCGATGGGGGTGAAACGCTCGTACCCTATATAAC
This sequence comes from Chaetoderma sp. LZ-2023a, assembly GCA_034401795.1. Classification (NCBI taxonomy): domain Eukaryota; kingdom Metazoa; phylum Mollusca; class Caudofoveata; order Chaetodermatida; family Chaetodermatidae; genus Chaetoderma; species Chaetoderma sp. LZ-2023a. The sequence continues at coordinate 78,817,735 of CM067367.1, forward strand.
AGCAAAACTGGTACACTATAAACATTTAAGATGTGATTCCGATGGTTCGAAGTACAGATATTTGGAAATCGTTCATCTGAATAATAATAATGAGTTTAACAGTAAGACGGAACCGCCTGTACATGTGTTGGTTTAGTCCAGTTCTGAGACGAAAAATGATCACTTGCTCTGGCCTCGAGAGATGATGGTAGGCATCTTCTGATTGAGGTGTTATATAGAGTGACTTGATGATAGTCTTCATCTCTGTATGGGTAACCATGTTTTCTGTCTGATTCTCTTCTGCACCCACCTTTGCCATCTTGTCTGCTTTCTCATTTCCCCGAAAGCATTTCATGGTTTGTAGTGCTTCTTCAAGTTGTGGCAGCTTACCTTTGGTGATAGCCTCAAGGACGGAGCGGGCATCAGATAAAAAGACAATCTGTGCAATAGGGTCTGCTGTTCTGCTGATGGTATTAGCTGCATGAACCAGTGCTTCGACTTCAGCTCTGTAGTTTGTGCAGTGTTTGCCTGTCGGTATTGCAGCTGACTCATGTTGTCCGTTACGACATCGCCCGCTTGTCCTTGTGGAGAAGCAGAACAGACCACAGAGCACATACTTCAATGTTGCAGTACGTATCAGCTGCTGAGAGAAGTGATCTGGCCTTTGTCAACCTCTTTTCTTGAAAAGCTGTATGGGCCTGTGGAAGAACTGCAGAAAACCACAGATTTTATCTTGAGAACGGCTCTCCAAGTGTGACACCAGCGATTGAAAAGAAGAAGATGAAGACAGTAAGATGAGTAAATGGGCTAAAAACGAAATAATGGCAGTAAAAAACCGGTGCTGTATCTTACGGTGTTATTATCCTACTAATTATGATTATTAGCACCTTTTAAGTGCAGTGGTTTGAATACAGATTTAAAGCAATGGTCTTTAATGCAAGAACTTGAAAGGCAAAACACAGATATAGCATTACTTCAAGAAACTAAAGTACACAGTCCAGAAGTTTAAAATTCGCTTAAAGAGCTCTTCTTCAAAGGCGAATTGTACTTTTCGTTAAGAGTAGCTATTCTTATTCTCGCCCAGGTGCCTTAAATATGCTAATGTCATATCGTCACCAACTGATACAAACGGGCGTTGGGTTAAAATATCGATATTTCTGACTCAGATTTAAATATTATGTGTATCTATGTGCCAACTATACATGGTCCTCGTCGTGCTTTTCTAAAGAGTTTAACAACTAGTGTACATGAAGGGGCTGGAAATCTAGTCCCATGTGGTGATTTTAATTGTATTTTAGATTTTAATAAAGATAGACGATCTTCAGCTGTTTATACTGACACAGCCCACATTGAGTTGAACCAGTCTGTGATGTTTAGTTGACAGTTATCGGCTATTGAATCCTGATGGAAAACAGTTCACACGGCGTTCACCTGATGAGAACGTTGCCTCAAGATTAGATAGGATTTATTTGCGGCAGTCTTTTAAAGGCAAACTAACTCGGACAACAACTGTACCTGTTGCATTTTCAGGTCAGAACATGCTAAGTATTACCTTAGATAATGCTGACGTAATTAAACAAGGAAGTGGATATTGGAATTGTAATAATTCACTCCTTCATGATCTTAAATATTATCAGCATGTCCAAAACTTTTAGCTATACTGGCTCGGAAAAAGGGACACATATGAAAATTTAATTCAATGACGGGATGAGGATGAAAATAATCTGGCTCATATTTCGCGACAGTATGCTAATAAATTAGGGCGAGATAGACGAAAACATAGGAAAGCCTTGGATAAACTTTTATTATGAACCTCCAATAAAGTAAATAACAGAGAGGAAAGCTATGATGATCTTTTAATACAAACAAAGAAGCAAATAAATGAGTTAGCTAAGTATATGTTTGAAGATAAAATTCGTTTACGAGCTCAGATGCAAACTGAGGGTGGAAAATCCACAAAGTTTTTCTGCAGTTTGGAAAAGGAGAGCGGCGTAGTAAAAATTATTAGAGTATAAAATCAAATGATGGTGTAAATGTTGAAGCATTTTAACAGACGTCTTTCTTAAACGGGATTTAGTTAATTTAGTTGAGAAAGACAAAATACCGGCAGCAATTATTAGTCTTGATAATGAAAAGGCATTTGATCGTCTAGAGTGGGATTTTTTTTTAAATCTTCACGTTGTATTGGCTATGTGGGAGATTTTATTAAATGGATCAAGATATTGTATACTAATATAAGTAGTCGATATTTGGTCAATAATCATTTATCTGACCATGTAATCTTGAAGCGTGCCTTTCGACAAGTATGTTCATTGTCACCCTTGTTATTTGTGCTTGCCATGTAATCATTTGGCGCAACAATGCGTGAAGATAAAACATTCAAAGGAATTGCCATACCAGGTATTGTAAGACCCTTGAAGGTTTTACAATATTCTGATGATAGTACTGTATTCATTGGAGATAATAATGATGTTAGTCGCCTAGAATAAATAAAGATAAGTCCGTTGGTTGTTTCTTGGTGAGTGGAATTCCCGAAATGATGACGTCATTGGAAAAAGTCATCGGGCAGCAATATTAAAGTGTTGCGAATTAACTTCAATAGGAAAATGGATATCTCAATAAACTGAACATATCGCCTTACTGAAGTGAAACATATTCTAGCAGGTTGGAGGCGACGCTATTCGTCAATTTTTGGAAAAAGATTTGTCATTTATAATTTGGCAGTGTCTGGGCTGTGGTATATGGCCTCAGTTGCCCAGATGCCAAAATATGCGTGTGTGAACAAAAAACAAATTGGCGGGTTAGATTTAGTTCACATACCACCAAAATGAGCGTCTTTAAAGCTGAAATTTCTTTATGAATTACTTTATGAAGATTCGCCTTGGAGAACTGTTTCACACAAGTTACGCCAAAGTTTAGTAGTAGTAGTAGTAGTAGTAGTAGTAGTAGTAGTAGTAGTAGTAGTAGTAGTAGTAGTTTTTATTATTGTCAAGCATTAGTTCTATGAACCCTGTCTTTGACGACGCACTGGCACTCGGATCTAGCTCATTCATCATCTGGAATGTAATTTTAACTTTTTCAATTTTTTCGAACCTGGCAATTTTAGTAGTAGTAGTAATTAAAAGAACACACTGCGCACTGACAAGATCTCAATTGAAGTGACGCCGTTTGTCTATCTTTGGTAGAGCATATGTTATGAATAATCTTGTGATGTCTGAGTTATGGTATACAGATTATGTTGTCCACATGCCAAGATATGTAGAAGATGAAATAAATCAGCTAATATTGGTCTTTCTGTGGGAAGATACAGCTAAACTTGTAGCTAATACCGTTTGTAGAAATGCAAAGTTGAAAGGCATCTTGGACTCGGTACAGATTCACACTAAATGTACGTCATTAAAACTTATATTTCTGCATGATTCGATTTATATTCAAATTTACATGGTCCTTAGTTTCGTGAACATTATTGGTAAGGTATATTGGGCCTTATTCCACAGAGTGTGTATTTCTTTCGAAGAGAACACCGCCAAACATCATGAAGATACCAGATGTATTCAATGAGCTATGCCAAACCATGAACATGTTTACTCAGATAATGCCATCACTGGTAGAATGGAAAAACGTGTTAGACCAGAGACTATTGGGAAATGGCAATATTCAGATACGAAAAAGGCCTTTGCTTCCTATCATTAGCTAATAAAGGAATTCAAAGATTATCAGATCTAATCATCTTGGATACACGTGCATGGCTTTCAAGGGCAAATGATATCAGAGAAGTGTGGATTAAGGAATATTGATGTCCATCGCCTGTTAGCACAAGTAAAGAAATATATTCCTATCTACTGGTTCACACCACCAAATGGTGTTGACAAAGAAGATATTTCTGCACCGGTGTTGCATTACGATAGAGAAGAACTCAAATGCCATATGTATTCTCGTGATTGGTATGGTACATGGAATGAGACCAACTATAAACCCTCTGACTGGAATGATATGTGGAAGCATTTACACTTGCCATTTATACCACATATGGCGCGTGGTGTAGCATGGCGACTCATTCACCCCAGACTTTGGGTAGGCACAGAAATGTGGAATTACAACTAGTAATCAATGTCCGTTCCGTAAAATGGACGACGAAACACATGAGCACATATTTATGAATTGTGTGGAAATTATTAACTTCTGGAAATTTGTTGAAACCATAGTAATAAAATTTGGCATCTATTTATTGAATCTGAAAGCTGGGATGATCATATTTAGAGAGCTTAAATCTATAAAGCGGCATCTAAGCAGACATAAGCATAACGTCTTATAATGGAAATACCGATGTGCGCAGGTGCCTCGCCTGACAGGTCAAATCACTCAATTTCCTTGACAGGGACTTTTCGTACACTTCTAATGCATTGCCTTCAAGGCGAGTTGTATATGGCTATGGCAGAGAGGAGTTTGGAGAAATTCAAGTATATGTGGTGCGGGAACAACATAGTTGAATTTATTAACGTTACGTCTATGACAATTTTCTGACGAATATAAATTAACCGCGTTAGCTATTTAAGGGTGTTAACCCTATAGAGCGACGGCTTTTGATACCTAGTCAAATTGCACAGGTCAATTGTCCATATAATTACACTTTGCACATAGACTGGTACCCATTAACTATTTACATCTGAAAGACATGCTCTGTAAAATTATTTACATGTAAACGGTATTGTTTTGTTTATTTCAGGATTTGGTGATGTAGAATTCGTTGCAGGATCCCTTTAAATTGATTTCAAGATACCCAACCACCATGATTAACTTGAAATTTACATATCTTGGTGCTGGGCACTGCACGGGTTAAGACGTATCCACCAAGTGACAAGTGGTCACACAAACAAGTTAATCTGCGTTGTTTTTACAATATGAAAAGTGACTCATATAAATACTCCAATGTCGTTATTTTCCAATGTAGTTACTATTTCGTTTTTATTCCGGAGTGAATTTCGAAAGTCTAATTACAAGTAAATTCAAAATCAGTTTAAATATGTCAGCATTCAATCTGAGCTTCTTTATGCTAATTGTGTTTGTAAACATAGTCAAATGCATATAAACGTATAAGCGTGTTTGTTGTGGAATATTTATGGAAGGTTAAAGTGCAAGTAAAGTGGTTTGATAATTTTCAACTCATTTTTACAATACTATGCTCTATTACCGCATCACTGAACATAAGACGAATATTTTAGTATCTATGATTTTTATAAATCATCCAGTGGGGCTTATATGGTTTGTTCCATAATACGTATAGGTCCACGATCGTTGTGTTTATTCTATGTCCTGTATTACACTGCTGTCAATATTAATTCATAAAGCAGAATCGGTAGAAGAATGACTGGCGTGTATTTTGGCGGTGTTGCTGCAGACTGTTGCTATCATTGACAGAAACGGCTTGCAGCAACATCATTTCGCAAATATGCATTACTGTCTCATGAATACGATGTTATTTTGAGAATAACAATTTAATGTTCTAAGGGTCAGATAAGTGACTGCTGTCTGAAAGTGTGGAATTTTAAAGGTATACTGTTGCGCGTAATGGTTGGAATTTTTGCAAGATATAATATATGCTTTTTATGAAAGGTTTTATGGGAATGTATTAACTCTGTTAACACTTTGAACCTTAGGTTCGAAGAATATATATATTTCAATTTCAACTAACTGTGCAGGAAAGCTGTTAAGTATTTTTAAATAGGTTTGACAGGAACATGTTGCTGACACAATCATCAACAGTTTCCCGTCGGGTTAGTTTGAATCATAATGATTTTTTAAATTATACATTTGCACTCAATATATTTATTATTTATTTATACATGTGACTAATATGATAGTAGTAGCAGCAGCAGCAGCAGCAGCAGCAGCAGCAGCAGCAGTAGCAGTAGCAGTAGCAGTAGTAGTAGTAGTAGTAGTAGTAGTAGTAGTAGTAGTAGTAGTAGGAGCATTATTATTGCCAAGCATTAGTTCTATGAACCCTGTCATTGGAGACGCACTGGCACTAGGCTATAGCGCATTCATCATCTGGAATGTAATTTTTACCTTTTTCAATTTTCAACCCGAGCGGGGTTCGAACCGGTGAAAACAAGCGGCTACTCTACTCGCCAACTTCCGAAAATGAAGTCGAATACCTTACAGAAGATGACATATAAACAATATAACCCAACAGATCAGGTCACCACTAAGATTAACCACAACCATCCAGTCCCTAGGAAGGGACACTCCAGGAAATGTGGAAAAACTAGGTGTAAATTATACAGAATTCTCCCGAACCAAGATAGCTTCACAAGCTTGCAGACAAAAGACAAGTTCCAAATTCAATCAAGCCTAGATTAGGACACAGAAAATGTAATTTACTTGCTATCATGCAGGCTGTGTCAAAAGCAATATGTAAGACAAACAAAAGGTCCGTTCAGAGTGCGTGTCACTAGGCATATATCCGGCATTAACTTGAATGAGGACACTAGTGTAGCTGAGCATTTCAATCTGCCAGACCATCTTATCCCTCATGATTTAGAAATCTTATCAATAGAACAAACGCCAATTTTAGATACAGAAGAAGAAACAGAAACGTGCCGAGTTCTCAGAGAATCATTCTGGATTAAAAGTCTACAGACTTAGGCCTGTCAGATACAAGGGGGATAATCCCTTTTGTCCTAACATACAATGGGAAAAATGTTGAAGTAGCGAAAACTTGTGAAGCTATCTTCGTTCGGGAGAAATATGTCTAATTTACACCTAGTTCTTTCACATTTCCTGGGGTGTCCCTCCCTAGGGACCGGATGGTTGTGGCTAATCTTAAAGGAGGCCTGAGCTGTTGGGTTATCTTGTTTCCATGTTATCTTTTGTAAGGTATCCGACTTCATTCTCCGACTTTGGCGGGTGGAGTAGTCGCTTTGTTCAGTGCATGAAATAAGGTTGAACATGCTGAAATTAGACTTTCTTTATCGCTGGAGTTCCTATGAAATCGAATGATTTGTGATTTTCTAGTCTTTCGAAAGTGTGTGGAGGGTGAAATGATGTTTTGTGGATTAGCTTGTGTGAATCCATGGGCTTGAAATAAACAGTATGATCTAAATAAATGATGCATTGAATTTAGTGCCTGTGTAGACCGTTAGGTCTAAGAAGTCAACTAAGCTATCACTGATATCTGCCTTCAGTTTGATATTGGGGCCATGATTATTTAGTGTGAGTATGAATTATATGAAGTCCTCTTTAGAGTATGACCAAATTAAGAAGATGTCATCCAGATACGTATTAAAGTTAAAAGGGATTTTATTGCACTTTTTAAGGGCTGCATCTTCCTATTCTGCCATGTTGATATTTGCGAAATGTTTGCCCATGGCACAACCACTAATCAGTTGGTAGATATCTCCATAAAACTCTAAATCATGGCCTTTTAGACCAAGTTCTAATAGGGACAATATTTCTGCATCAGGACGCTGACTATCTGGGTATTTCTAGTAGTAATAGCAGCAGCAGCAGCGGCCAGCAGTAGCAGTAGCAGTAGCAGCAGTAGCAGTAGCAGTAGCAGTAGCAGCAGCAGCAGCAGCAGTAGCAACAGCAGCAGCAGCAGTAGTAGTAGTAGTAGTAGTAGTAGTAGTAGTAGTAGTAGTAGTAGTAGTAGTAGTAGTAGTAGTAGTAGTAGTAGTAGTGGTAGTGGTAGTGGTAGTAGTAGTAGTAGTAGTAGTAGTAGTAGTAGTAGTAGTAGTAGTAGTAGTAGTAGTAGTAGTAGTAGTAGTAGTAGTAGTAGTAGTAGTAGTAGTAGTAGTAGTAGTAGTAGTAGTAGTAGTAGTAGTAGTAGTAGTAGTCGTAGTAGTAGTAGTAGTGGCAGCAACAGCATCAGCAGCAGCATTACACTAGTGTCGGTAGCAGCAATAGAAGTATTTGTCAGTAGAATATTATTTACACACATATATTGCCGATTTTATAATGCAATAGAAAATCAGAATACATATAAAGCATGATCGTTATCAGCCTCTTTATATGCATTATTATTGGTATAAACCCTTTTTGAGTTCACCTATCAATGTACATAAATCGATCATGAACCTGATTATCATGTCATGCTCCGACATGTGTGCATGATATCAATAAGTTTATCTTCCATCAAATATCATTTACAACTAATATTCATATCACGGAAATTGGATTCAAGCATGATTGTAGACAGAAACCCACGAACATCCACCCCATTATGGCACAGTATATTCGCGCACGAGCGTGACACGGTGGCCTGGTTTGAGTAGGTGAGTGCGTGTGTTTAATCCGCCATGGATCCTATGAACGCTAGGGGATACTGATAGATTTCAGATCTTCTTCTTCTCGTTCGCTGATCATACCGCCAGTCCTGTAAGTGACTATCGACATGACCATAAGCGTTAAGTGTGTGGATCCATGGTTTATTAGAGTGCGCCGTGCGGCCTGGAACCTCCGTCTTCAGCACTCGAGGTTTCTGTCAGGGTTACCTCACCCTTACCACCTTTAGTCGCCTCTTACGACACGCAGAGGATACGGAAGGTGTATTCTAAGCCCCACCTACAGGATTTCAGATGAGAACGAACATTGGATTCTGGTGTTCATTCTGTAACGTGTCCCACTGATCACCCGCCCTTTACGTTCATATGGTAAAGAATAAAGGAAGACGCGTCGGTACAAAAACATAACGGTCATGAGACTACAGTTAAACTAAGAAATAACTTTAAATGTTTCCAAAACAAAATAAAACACTGTTGAATATTGTGAACATTTTATTATAAATATAGTTAAAGCGAGCTTTGCTACAATATAGACCCTATCAAGTTGTGAAGCATTTCAAGGTTTAATAGTACGACTCTCAATATTATGCACGCAGTTTGATAATCGTCACGTGGTTACCGTCCGTCAGGTCAGTTCTCCGTCTCTTATTCAGTAATATTTAAAGGGACGTTGTCATCCGGTATTAGCTTTACTAATTGTTGTTCATTCTAAGGTCATGACACTGACAAGAGGTACAGTCGGTATCTGGAGTGGCATTGCCATTAGAATGTGTATGTCGAGGGTACCTGTTTCTAACATGGTTCTATTTCGCACAATTAATTGGTCCTCTCCCACGCTGGTTGTGTGGGTGACATCATCAAAACATGTTTATTTCAATGGTTACATTATTTTTACACAATATTTGAATATTTTATCAAAATGCAGCAAAAATTAATTATTGTACCTATCTTTTTGTTTGACGTGTGAAAAACATGTCTTTTCACTATTACTTTTTTCAGGGTCCATAAAAATGTTCATAACTGGTAAAGAAACGAACAAACTGGTCCAGCTTTCGCATCATGCAGACGGCACCTTCCAGTTGTTGTCAAACACGGCATGTTTATTTCACCAACATAACAATAATTCTACGGATGCGCCGAAGGGGCATGGGGTGCTTATATTGTTTTCAAATCTAGATGGAATTTTTTCACACACATGTTTAATCCAGACACGCCATAGTTTCCATATATGGTAAATAATAAAATAATTTTAACGTTCTATGGTATGCCTGATAATCCTTGTTTTCATTTTAAACACCAGATTTACTACTTTACAAAACCAAAAAAAACCGGGATTCTGATTTTCAAAATGGTATTGCTGCTGCCTATGTATACCGGGTATGACGAATACTGAAATTTGACCAGGACTAGATTTACTACATTAACTTAAATTGTGCTTGTATTATTATTTCTTTTGCTGGAAAGCTCTCATGTTGGCATGTCGTAGACAGAGACGTCACCATCTTGTTTCTATATAAATAACAAATTTGCATCCCTGTTAGAAACTGCACGACAATTCTCTGAAAACTGATACTGGATATTTACACGTCTAATCCAACCACGCCATAGTTTCCATATATGGTAAAAAATAAAATAATTTTAACGTTCTATGGTATGCCTAACAAGCCGCATTTTCATTTAAACACCAGGTTTACTACTTTACAAAACAAAAAAAAAGAGATTCTGATGTTCAAAATAGTATTGCTGCTGCCTATGTGTATATAAATTTATTTGGAGGAACTATAAATGTTAATGCATGTATTATTTTCAGTGGACAGTTGCTAATTACTACATAGATATCATTTCTTGACAAAAGCTTCAAATTCAAGTGTGCAATTGGCAAAACTTCTATTCATGCAATATGTAACCCAAAGAAATTTGTTACCAGTTTTCGCGTTATATATGCAATTTCGACCCTATTCATGTCAGCCCATTTAACATATTTAGTGTTTATGAATAAATCTGTTAAATTATATGTCTTTGCAATTTGTAATAGACAAGATATAGTGTCCGACAATGTACAAAAAGCGCAAAACGCGGCGCCAACCGCGCGCTTTTGCGCTTGTCCAAACTTATTTTCCGGACAAAAAGATAATGGCAAGCTGGTCGCCCTGGATTGTCTTTGTCTATGTTTCAGTCAATCGTATTCCATCGTGAACTCGTAGTAGAATCCAATTGAAACCAGGCGTGTATTTACGTGTCAAATATTGCCTGACACGATAGTGGCAATCACCTGTATTACAGAAATGTGCTGCGCAATGATAATAAAGACAGATTGTGCACATTGTATTGCGGATGTCAAGGTTGTATTGTGGACATCATATTGACTGGGTATTCTGTCTTCAGTTTTACCGTGCATTATATGACTTGAATACAGAACTGAAATACGTATTGACGATTTCCTGGTGGTACCGAGTACAACTATTTCAAATGTTCGCTGTGCAAGTACATAGAAGATGGCAATCGCAAAACATGGCCAAACATAGATTGTATTTGATTGACCGCTTTCACTAGAAATAGGCCAACATTGTACATACTGTGTAAGGTCGCTCCAGTGCATATAGTCTACAGAAATATATGCACTCTAACCTTTCTAGGAATATTCAAAGGATTCAAAGGATTCTGTTGAAGAACACGCGCAGATCTGGTACGTCCCTGATAGCGCGGGTTACTGGGCTCGTACTGGACCAATAGAGGAAACCAGTTTCATGGCTACAACAGCAGATAATAATTTCAAAATATTCAACAGAATGTTTATTAAATAGTAACGGCAAATAATTCGTAAAATTTGACGTACTATATCGCTTTTAAACAAATCGTATCGTTCATCACGTAATTGATTATAACATCAGCATACATGTGACGTCGTTGATGATGACGTCATTTGATTGACTGAGAAACTGGATTCCTATATATGTCGGCTACACAATGGAACCACTTTTGTCATTATCTGACACCAGGCGGCGCTGTATGCGAATTTCAATCTGAATATGATTCAGGTCACTAACGCCACACTTATTAAGATATTTCAACCAAATTCACAGGCTATCCTATATCCTATGCCGGCTACACAATTAAATAGTTTTGTCGGAATCTGACAGCGGGTTTCAGAGTTAAGTGGTGGGATGTGCTGGCGGTGGGTGAGGGAGCTAAAACACGATTCCATCCTATTCTATTTTCTGCTGACTGGCACGTTCTGCTTCAATGCTCAATAGCCTGAGACCATTTTGCCTTTTCTGTGATATTGTGCTTCAGAAATAGTTTAGATACTGATGTGCGGAGGATCGAATAAATTACTCTCTCAGACTCAAACACACATCTTCTTGATAGAACCACAGGGCCCCTTGAATGTCTGACGCCTACCCCCCCCCCACCCCTACCCCCACCCCACACATACACCACACCACCATACACACACGCACGCACGCACGCACGCAAGCACGCACGCACGCACGCACGCACGCACGCACACACACACACACTCCTTCGTCGTTGCAAGTGTTGCAAGGGGTATTGCTATGCCATTGGCGGCTGGACATGTTTAGATATATTTAAAAGCCTGCAAATGGTGGAGATTTACAGAACAAAAATGCGTGTATGCCTACAACACGAGCGGTTCAGCTGTAAGTCAGTGATTCTTTGAATTTATATTTGTGCATTGGGAGCTGGGGTCCTGAAATCGTCGCGTTCCTTCCAACGTACGATGATAAAATCAACTTGGTTGATGGCTGTCGTCATGGCTTAAGAACGTGTCACAGCCACGCTGTCCGATAAGGGGACGTGTCTTAGAAAGTTGTAGGTGTGCCTTATGTGCATGAATAATGTGTTTCGATAATCGACCTAACGTCAATAACAATCATGTAAATAAAACATGACCAACGCAATCATTCTCGTCTAAGATAAGAATCTGAATGTGAATAGTGAGATCAAAATTTCAGATTCCAGATTTTGATAAGAGGACATTCTGCATGATAGGCCAAAAACGTGTTGCCCTTGAAAGATGGAACGTGGCGAAGCACACATTTTTACAAGGTATTGAGCATTGCATATCTGCTAAATGCAAACTATACTTCTAATTATTTTTCTTCTTCCTCTTTTTCTTCTTCTCCAATGCAATGCATTATCAATACACATATTGAAAATTTAGCCCCTGCCATGTTGGGACACCTGGCAATTGGAGCACTAATCTTGGTTTTTCACATGTATTGATCCGACAACATCACAACACGTATTCGGAGATTTCAGGTTTTCACCAGTCATTTTTTATGTCCTCGATCATTGATTGTTGAGCCTTAAATCAGGATTGTTCTTATGGATGCCATAGGCTCCCAAACGCTACATCTCCCCCAATTTTGTTGATGATCCCGCAAGCACAGGTTGGGTCATCGTGCCTGACGCACACGTATGCGTGCGCGCTCGAACATACATTTGTGCATAGTACATTCAGACAGGACGATTAATCATGACACAATTGTCGCGACTAACAATCTAATATGTGTGTCTGGAAATAGATACATCGCAATACGCTAGTCATTTTCTCTCCATGTTTTTAGTTAGTGTATTCAAAGTGCGCAGGTAGTGTACTCACTATTTATAATGTGTTCTGTGGTTGTAGTAGTTTGAAAACACCATGCAGCTGCAATCAGTTCGTATTCTTTCACCGCTGTTTTGTGTCATCAACGAGAGTCCTTAGAGCTGTGCAGATGTTGGCACCGAGGTCAGGAAATTCCAAAGTTTCTTCCGCATGTGTGTCTTGTGGCATTTGCAGAACATGACCAAAAATTCGCCATCTTCTTTGGGCCACCTTCACAGACAGTAGGACTTTATTGGATATAGTGTATAACGCGTAATTGGACATTATACTGTCAGGCCCACGATGTTGGTTATCGCATTAATCTGTTTTCATTCCATACTTTATTTCCACCCACGGTATATGGTGAAGGTACAATGGCGTGTCTCTGTCTCTGTCATATAGGTGATACAATATCCTGCATAATTAACCTTTGACCTTCTGCTAGTAGAGCCGTAAAGTATTACTTATTCCAATGTGGGTGGTATATCAGAAGATTTGCTCTTGCCGTAGAAAGTACTAGGTTATGCACTTGGAATTAATAAAGCGGTCCATTTACAGCTATGCGGCGCACATCTCTCTCTCTCTCTCTCTCTCTCTCTCTCTCTCGCACTAGATCTTATAAATGAAGTTCTTGTATCATTGAACGCTTCAGTGGTGTACTCATAAAAGAGAGAATTAAGCCAAACAAAACATCAGGCTTTGGGAAATTTCTTTGCAGATGATGATACACCTTGCTTCATAGCAGATGTCTTATTCTTGCTGAGAGAAAATGCAGCGGAGATTGAAATCAGCCACCTTCCGAATTGTAGATGTTTCACTAGAAATTCTAATCGTCAACAAGCTCACTCTAGTGATTGAGAGATAACCCACTGATTGGTGGATTGTAAGAAGCATTTATCGTTCAACTGAATGAAGAGGAATTGGCATTGATGGATATCTTACACTGAAGAAATGAAAGACGTACTCACAAGAGAAATCAAGTTGTCACAGATTCTAGAACCTTGGTTGCGATTCGGAATGAGAAACAGAATGTTCTGCATCTCTCACACAATTGTCAACTGATTGAAAGCACTGCGTCAATGTTCTGGAAACTGATGGCTACATATGGAACATGAGAAAAGCGATAGGTATTGACCTGGTTTTGGCTGAACTTGATGAACAGTAGGACTATGTGAAACACAAGCATAAGAAAATCATACAAACGTTTTATTCGTTGCATCAATAGCGTGGTGGTTTGTCGGCACTGATGAATCGAAACTTTGTTGGCAAACCACAGTTTTCAACTTAACTCATCTCTTCATATAATCATCTTATTTCATCTTGGAAATGTTTATTACAGAATACAACAATTTCCAGCATTAAAATAAATGTGTCAGAATTTGCTCAGCTCAAACCAGCACCAACCACATTGTACTGAGTGTCAGGGAAACTGCGTATAGTATGCAACTAAAAAAACTCAGTAAACTCCAATTGTTTAGAAACACATTCGGACAAAGATATGAGCACATAATGCTGTAAAAGCAGAAATGATTCAAACGAAGCGTTTCGCATTTTTAAAGTAAAAACAAACCCTTGGCTTAAATTGGTTATGAACTTTGTATTAAATACACATCTTGAAAATACAATTTATACGGACTAGTAATAATTATTATAGGTATGTAGCATAAACTCAATTTATTCAATTGTCTGACAAAGTATCACATATGCTCAGTTGTTTGTAAGTAGCTAGTGGTATGCTTGAGAGAGATAGTCAGGGAATAGCCAAGAGAACAGTATTTTGCTTGCTAAAATCGGTTCATAACACCTGCAGTAGGCGTTTTCACCCGTTAAAGATATATATTCCTAATTGACCTCAGCAGATTTCTGACTACAACTACCAAAGCCTTGTTGGACCACCAAAAGCCAAAGCCGTGTACAAATAGCCATTATGAGGACAAATGGTCCAGCTAATGTGCAATTCAGACATAGATATATAACCTGCCGGGATTACCTAGATCACAAGTAACTGCGTCTCCAGCAACCACAATAGCGGCGACATGTGTAGCTACGCTTGCAATCGGAGTGATAGCGCCTGAACTTGTCAACAGGACACCATTTTTGGATGCAAAGCCAGTGGTTTTAGTGGGACCGGAGTACGATGGAGCTTTTCTCCGCCTGAAGTTCTGCCTGCTCAGACAATTACCCCATAGCAATAATATTCACACCCATCCCCGCGCTCGTGCTGCTGCCCAGTGCTCCAGATTCCCAAACTTTGCGACTACATCACTGTGCAAAGTGATCTTAAGCAGTGGCTACTACCACTACCCAAAAAGCTGAGGATAATGTTAGGCGAATAAAACATGCAACTCTTAGCTAAAATGCCAACCATAGCTTAGGCACACATATTCCCAGATACTCTACTATCAGGGTATGCTATCTATCTGCAGCACAGGTCTGTCGTAGAATCAATCCCAGCAACAACGACTAAATTTCTCCGATCCAAAAATACAGACATACTCGCCAACGATAATATCATTAACATATTCCCTTGTATTTCGTTATTTGTCTTGAATGTACTACCCAAGACCATGTGTCACTAAGACATGTCTTAAAGACGTTCTTTTCCAATTCTCTGCGAAACAAGCAGCTTGATAGTGGCGGAAAAGCTCAGAAACAGAGTTTATACAAATTTAACCATCTCTCCATCTATTTTCTCTCCCTCTCTCTCTCTCTCGCTCTCTCTCTCTCTCTCTCTCTCTCTCTCTCTCTCTCTCTCTCTCTCTCTCTCTCTCTCAGAGTGAAAGCCTTATCTCTTGTGAGTGGTATACCAAGAGAGGAGATCTGCTTCGTCACAGGTACTCTTCGCTTCACTGTGCCGTTGTCCATTCTCTTCAGTGTATGATCACTGTCGTGGCTGTTGAATCGGTAATCGAATTCAGCCAGCCATCTCAATCGGTATCAAAATGAGAATGGAGGAGAGAGATGGCAAAATATAACCGCTCAATCAGCCGGTCCCCAACTGGTGAGCGCCTCAATGCACCTCCCCCAAAACACGACATTCATTAGGACTATTCTAGGCCAGCGTGAGAGCGAGCGTGCATCAATATTGCGATGCAAAGTTATACTACTATGGTGACTTCCCATTATATATTTCAAAGCCAATGCCAATTGCTTACACAAAGATGGTGGCTGTTTACAATCCCACTACAGAGACATGGGAATCCCATGATTGGAATCTTGCAGCGGAGATGAGCACAGAATAGCCATAACCACTACACCTGAACACGAGCGTAAGACATGTGAAAATGAATTCGTAGGAGATCAACGTTGAGTAATTTTCTAAAAACAGCCTATCGACAGTGAGCATCGGCTAACTTCTGATTCGTTAAATGAGCCATGAACACAGCAGACGATGGGG
The DNA here is from genome assembly GCA_034401795.1 of Chaetoderma sp. LZ-2023a. Classification (NCBI taxonomy): domain Eukaryota; kingdom Metazoa; phylum Mollusca; class Caudofoveata; order Chaetodermatida; family Chaetodermatidae; genus Chaetoderma; species Chaetoderma sp. LZ-2023a. Next base: position 78,834,005 of record CM067367.1, read on the forward strand.
TTCCCTAACATATATGGTATCGAACATTAATACATGTTAATGTGATGTTAGACTGCAATGAACAGATCCGATCTGTCACTCAAGTATATGACATCATAATCAATTACTGTAGGTTGAAGTCACAATCAAAATGAGCAAAGAATGGCTTCTCGAGCTCCATCGTGAACATTGAAAAGTCTATCAGGTGTACGAATTGTATGTTTTTAATATTTAATAAATAGTCAGTTGAATATTTTGAAACTAATTTGACTGGGTGATGTTGCAGCAAAATTAGTTTTAAAATATTCATCATCTTACCTGTATAGTTACCATGATATTGGGTCATGGTTCGATCGATTCCAACATGGGCAAAGCGTGGATGGAACCTAGTTATAAATGGCATTGGCATAACTAGAAATGGATCCCCATGTTATGAGGTCGCATGCCAAACTTTGCAGAAACCAGTCAAATTATAGACTAAAATGTCTTAGTTTCGTTTCACTAAAGATAGACAGTGCTCCTGTCTGTTCTTTAGTGGAATCGCTATAGCAGACTCTGTCCTAAAAGGAGGTTTGCTTTTTTCTGTGAACGGGATCTGAACCAATATTTCTTTTCAAATTAATTGTAGCAACGCACTGAAATTAAGAGACCTCGTTGGGGGCAATTAGAAACCTTTAAAAAGACAGGCTAACTTGAGATTGCCATCCATTTTTTTTTAAATATATATATATATATATGTGTGTGTGTGTGTGTGTGCGTGCGTGCGTGCGTGCGTGCGTGCGTGCGTGCGTGCGTGTGTGCGTGCGTGCGTGCGTGTGGGTGGGTGGGTGGGTGGGTGGGTGTGTGTATGTGTGTGTGATCTGCAAACATGTGTGATATTAAGGATCATAGTATAGAGGCTCTGCTTGATCAGGAATCCTTGCCTCTGGAGACATTGGAAATGTATTCCTATGACACACTGTCAGTCTCACGGGTGATTGAGAAAGAAATGTTTGATTTAGAAATAGATCATTTAGAGATTGAAATTGAGCTCAGATTAAAGGAAATAATGCGCAAAGTGGAAAAAATAAGGATGAGACTGAAATGCTGAAAGTCGAGGCTGAATCCTCAGAGCTGATGCAGAGAAGGAAATTACGCTAAACAATGAGTTCATAGGGAACCCAGCGATTCCCAAGTGTGACGATTATTTTGATATTAATGGGCAGGAAATACTGGTACCACCATTCAATCAAACTGAGGTTGACAGATATTTTAGCCCTTTAAAGAATTGCCCAGAGTTTGAAATGGTTATATAACAGATGGCCTTTAAATAGTTGGTAAGAGTTTGAAATGGTTATATAACAGATTGCCTTTAAAGAGTTATCCAGACTTTGAACTGGTTATATAACAGATGGCCTTTAAAGGGTTGCCCAGAGTTTCAAACGATTATATAACAGATGACCTTTAAATAGTTACCCAGACTTTGAACTGGTTATATAACAGATGGCCTTTAAAGGGTTGCACAGAGTTTCAAACGGTTATATAACAGATGACCTTTAAATAGTTACCCAGACTTTGAAATGGTAATATAACAGATGACCTTTAAAGAGTTACCCAGAGCTTGAAATGGTTATATAACAGATGACCTTTAAGGAGTTACCCAGAGTTTGAAATGGTAATATAACAGATGACCTTTAACGAGTTACCCAGAGCTTGAAATGGTTATATAACAGATGACCTTTAAATAGTTACCCAGACTTTGAAATGGTAATATAACAGATGACCTTTAAGGAGTTACCCAGAGCTTGAAATGGTTATATAACAGATGACCTTTAAATAGTTACCCAGAGTTTGAAATGGTAATATAACAGATGACCTTTAAAGGGTTGCCCAGAGTTTCAAACGGTTATATAACAGATGACCTTTAAATAGTTACCCAGACTTTGAAATGGTAATATAACAGATTACCTTTAAAGAGTTTCCCAGAGCTTGAAATGGTTATATAACAGATGACCTTTAAAGAGTTACCCAGAGCTTGAAATGGTTATATAACAGATGACCTTTAAAGAGTTACCCAGAGCTTGAAATGGTATATAACAGATGACCTTTAAAGGGTTACCCAGAGCTTGAAATGGTTATATAACAGATGACCTTTAAAGAGTTACCCAGAGCTTGAAATGGTTATATAACAGATGACCTTTAAAGAGTTACCCAGAGCTTGAAATGGTAATATAACAGATGACCTTTAAAGAGTTACCCAGAGCTTGAAATGGTTATATAACAGATGACCTTTAAATAGTTACCCAGAGCTTGAAATGGTTATATAACAGATGACCTTTAAAGAGTTACCCAGAGCTTGAAATGGTTATATAACAGATGACCTTTAAATAGTTACCCAGAGCTTGAAATGGTTATATAACAGATAGCATTTACTCTTGCAGCGCACATTTAAAGGTAAAGCTCAAAAGGCTTATTCAGTACTTTCTCTGAGTGACAGTTCTGTCACATAGTTAGTAAAGACAGTTATTACTAACGAGTATGTTCTGGTACCAGAGGCGGAGAAGCTTATTGATAGAAAATCTGAAACTATCATTAAAAGGATAATCTGACCTATGTTGCATTTGCTCATGAGATAGATATATTCATTGATAGATGGTCTAATTCAAGCAGGTGGGAAATGACTTTGTTGACAAACGGTGTTCAGACTGATTTCAAAATATGCCTTGATGAGAACAAAGTAAAGATTTTCCAGGAAGCCACTGCTGTATGTGATGATTACACATATTGACTCATAAGTATTGTTTTGTTAAAAACAAATGCAGTTCTACTCAGCAAACTATACTGGTTCTGGTCAACAGTTGCAATGCTATGGCAGACAGATCCGTTAATAATAGTTATCCCAGTTATAATTCATATAGTAGCGATACTAGTGCCCCAAAAGTGGTCATTTCATGTCTAGTTGCTATGCTTTGAAATGGAAAGAAACTGATGAGGCATTCTCGAATGCACTCATCTCCTCTTACAAGTCATGAGTTACCATAGCACTGAATATTATTCCTGTATACTTTGGTTCCAAGTATGCTTTTGATAATGCAATCTCGAATGCACTTGTCTGCTCTTACAAGTCATGATTTAACAGATCACTCAATATTATTCTTGAAGACTTTGGTTCCAAGTCTGCTTTTGATAGGCCAGAAGTTCTACCTTTTGTTTCACAAGAATTTGTAGCACTGGATAGTGATATTGACAACTTGGTGGCCATTCACATACTGTGTGATCCGTCTTTGCTAATAGTTTCTTTCCTTCGACTTCAGCTACTGCAGAGCAAGTGATTGCTCAGATTACTGAAGGAGGCTTTATTAATTTTCTGGCCACAAAATTAATTTGCTGTCAGACTTAGTGCTAGCTCTGTTGTTTTTGTTGGTGTTAGATCGTCTTTGCCTATTAATGGTCTCTGAGCCAGTCACAGAAATCGGCAGTTTTATGAACGAAACGCCCTGTGCCATGACTTGAACTCTGGATCAGAGAATTAATCAAAAGTACTATGAAATTGTTAGCGACATTCCTAGATTTCAATTAGAATACTGTGGTATGTTGTCCTTCTGATGATTCCACGTGGGGCTTTGCTGATGCATGTGAGCAATATTGTGAATGTAGTATAGAAGGGTCGTTCCTGTTAACAATTTGGTTCAAGAGTAGGAGATACCAGGCGATTTCCACATTTGTTAAACATGGACTGACGAAGGATAAGTTGTTAATAGTTGCACAAAGAGATATTTTGTTAGGAATAGTGTCCTGTTAAAGAAATAGAAACGATATGAAATGTGCTGATGTGCTGAGTTTAGCACAGGTAGATCACATTGGCAAATACTTAGGAGTGGCCAAAACATGTGACACGATTATGAAGCATTTTCTTGACCTCTGATCAGATGTGATGTATTTAAGTTTTGTAAAACTTGTCTGACTTGCAAGCTGGTTGAGAAGACTAAGCATAATATTTATATAGTCCGCTTACAGCTAATCACAGCATTTAAAGTGTTATTCAGTAAAGTCTGTTTCGACTGTATTGGACTTCTACATAGAACTTGGTCTTGGAACCAGTACTTTCTAACTATCGAGTGCATATACGACCATTTTCTGGAGGCCACATCACATGGAGCCTACGTTCCTGAAGGCCTTGAATTACTTTGTATTGGCTGGTTTGCCGAGCGATATCCAATAAGACCAGGAATCGAATTTCATGTCTGGGTTGAATCAGCAAATCATGTAACATCTTAGACTAAAGCAGATTAAATATAGTCCTTACCATCCAGAATCTCAAGGTGCCCTAGAGTTTTCATTCCAATCTGAAGAACATGATCCTATCATTTTATTTTGAAAATTCCGACTGGCATGAATGTATGAACTTGTTATTGCTTGCGACAAGTACTTTTCAAATGATTTTAGGCATATGGTCTATGGTACATTAAAGCTTCTGAAGGAACACTTTTTACAGGCGTATTCTGAAGATGTGATCTTGCTAGATTGTGTGTCAAGCTCTAGGGTGTGTTTGCACAGATCGTGTGAGATGGATAATGAGAACCTTAAGTCAACTCAACCCAAGATGAACTTCGTGTATGATTTGAAGGAACATGTTAAAATTGTACTATGGAAATGATAGACTTGAACATGTCGTGGTTGTCCATGCTACATCTCTGGTATCCAAAGAATGTGATGATAAGCTTGTTCCAAACATTAAAGCCGACCACCCGGCGAAACTGAGCACGCTAAGGATTTTAGACAACCTTCACAAAAATCTAGGTCGTCTACTGCCTGATGAAGAGGATGAATTAGCTACAGTCTTGATACATTGCGACTGTGTAATCCCAGATATACCTAACAGAGTGAATGCAGCTGTTCATGGTAGTGTTGTTATGGCCCATACCTCACCTGTTAAATAGTAGTCCTATCAGGTGAATCCTGAAAGAGATGAGACCGTGTTGTGGAGGTAAGGATAGATTAGAGCATGGAATTATTGAGCAAAGTCAGGGGAAGTTGACATTTCCATGGTTCCTAGTAACCAGGACAGATGGGTCCGCCACATTCGGCTAAGAATATCAATGCTCCGGCCATTACTTATTCCTACCCCATTCTGAGAGTCGACAACTGCATCAGTAAGATTAGCACACCCAAGTGTATCACCAAATGTGGTTATTGACTGGTTATCTGTCTGTACCCTTGACATATAGAGACAATGACATCTCGGCATTTGTAAAAACCTCTTGTCTTATACCAATTCGATGTAATCCTTTCTAAGATGAAAAATGCACACTTTTCAAAGAATGATGAACTCTAATCTTAACGGTATTGAAAACGCAGAAACACATGTTGGTGGCATTTCTGTATATAGCGATACATGGGAAGAAAATTGGTTCTATTCATATACAATGTTGACAGGATCGAAGAGCTCCAAGCTAACTAAGAACTTGGTAAAAGTTGGGTTCTGCCAGCTAAAGTAATCAACTTAGGACATGCAGTAGGTTATGGTCAAATTTTTCCGGTCGAATTCAAAATCAAGATAATTTTAAACAGTACAATAAGAATAGTGTGATAACATGCATTGCCATGGCAGAGTATTGGAGGAAATTTTGGGAAAAAATAATCTCTTGGAAGTTAACACTCGATTGACAGATTTGTTGAAAAGGAACATAACGTTTGTTTGGTCAGCTACTTAGCAGGAAACTTGTGATGAAGTCAAGTGTATTATGTAGTCATACAGGTCGTATGCCCCTAGACTTGACTCAGTATACCAGTTGAAGTAAGTGGGCGTGGATATTGCGTTGTTTTGTTCCAAGCTGGCAAACACTGCATTGGCCACACTGTATTTTACTGTTACAAATGGTTTAGCTGCCACCAAAGGAATTACTCTAACAATGGAAAAGAAACTTGGAGTTGGATTTGTTGCATTTAGGAGTTCTCATCAACCTCATTTTATTCCTTCGACAATCCTAACTAATTTAAAAAACCAAAAATTTATATTGGTCCATTGTAGTTTAATGCTCCATTAAACACATCCGAGGTTTTGATCATGTTTGTGCAGATACATTATCTCGAGCATTGTAGAATGCTTATACCGCTTATACATTGCAACAGCTTAGTATTGTTAATGTTTTATACAGTATCCATCGTGTCAATGTTGCCCAATCATTCATCAATATTAAAATGTTTTCATAATAATTATGAATGTCAGCTATTTTCTCTGGGAACGGATGTGTGACATGGATGTATGTGTTTGTTAGTGCATGGTGCTTGTAGATTTGGCTTGCATCAATATTTGCCATTGATTCTAAGGAATTGGTCTTAATAAAATGTATCTATAGACACTATTTATAATCAATAGTTCAGTCATCCATTCGTGAAATATCGTATTATTTATGTAGGTCGCATTATGCAAGCCTAGGTTTATTTCCAAATTTTAGATATCTGTAGAATCCTCTCGAAATATTCAAGGATATATTCCTCATGCCCAGAATCTGGTTTGTACAGCATGGACTCCTAGCATATCATATCCCAGTATAATATTTATGGAATCTGCTGACATAGTCTCAGGGATGAGCAAATTCTATCTATCTATGTATGCATAGCGTGGTGGAGGAAATAGATCTAAGATCAATCTATGGTGTTACACGGATTCAATAGAGTTATTTACTCTGAGAGTTATAACTCTAAAGGGTCATTTGGTTACCTCACAACTTGAATGCGAAGATCATTGGACTGCGCCATGTGTATTTCTTAAGTTATAGCAAGCAAAGGCGATCGGTCAAGGGAGATAAGCTGGTCGTGGTGAAATTTTGGGATGAGATCTAAGGATTGTGAACTCGGTGTGTATTAGGGAAGTCGAAAGTGAAGCTATTTAGACGAAATTAGAATTCATTTATTATTGGTATTTTATCATTTTATTCACACAGTTTACCACAAATCTTGAGATAGATAATATTTAAAGACATTCTCAGAGCATTCTGCAATGTATGTAATAACAACCAAATTTCAGTTATAGGTGCCAGGATAATATTATTTGTGCTAATATTGTTTTGTGTTACTATTTAAATCCAACTACATTCTTGTAAATTATTATAAATATGTGTGATCATTAAATGGCTTAAATTACACTTGAATTGATATTAATATTTTGGCGTATATGATGTCCAAGCATTGCTCACATTCAAATTAAAATAGATTTATCCATCATTTGAATAGTTGAATATTTGCTTTACTACAGTACATATATTATATGATTACACATGTCATATTAAATAATCTCTCACAACACTTCGTGGTCGTTCTAATAAAAATCTAAAGTCGATATAGGATATATCAAATATTTTATTGACTCTACTTGGCCACCGTGGTTGGGTCTTGGCTGATTCTGAAAATAGAAAACAGTTATTATTATTATTATTATTATTATTATTATTATTATTATTATTATTATTATTATTATTATTATTATGGGAATTTATCATAGCTCTCTAAAATATCCACTCTCCACCGCTGTCTAACAATGCTAGTAGTAGTAGTAGTAGTAGTAGTAGTAGTAGTAGTAGTAGTAGTAGCGGCGGCGGCGGCGGCGGCGGCGGCTGCGGCGGTAGTAGTAGTAGTAGTAGTAGTAGTAGTAGTAGTAGTAGTAGTAGTAGTAGTAGTAGTAGTAGTAGTAGTAGTAGTAGTAGTAGTAGGAGTAGGAGTGGTAGTATTAGTAGTAGTAGTAGTAGTAGTAGTAGTAGTAGTAGTAGTAGTAGTAGTAGTAGTAGTAGTAGTAGTAGTAGTAGTAGTAGTAGTAGTAGTAGTAGTTGTAGTAGTTGTAGTAGTAGCATTATTGCTTTATAATTAACTTTGTTAACAGACATAAATAATGGTAGGCTACTCATCTTCGATGTCTCATTTGTCACACAGAGTACATAGCCATGGTATATTATTAGCCCTTTAACCACGCTCCCTCTAGTCTCTATTGGGAGCCTATGGATATTGCATCTAGATAATGTTATTAAGTTCGATTTCCTAAGCATACTAACCTTGTACAAACGGTGTTACAAACACTTCCTACGAGAAGACCCGGTACAAATCCTGCACATCTCGCCATACATGTGTCAAAATCATGGTATACAGCTAGACGTGCAAGTGCGTCGGTGATCCATTGCTGGACTATAACAGATAATCATAATGTCTTATATCACACAGTCAACAACAGCAACAACAGCAACAACAACAACAACAACAACAACAAAAAACTGCTACAGCAACTGATGCAGTAAACTGCATGATTAAATTGTAAAAGTATTAAACTGGTCAGGAGCATGAAACAAGCTATCCACGATAATAATGCCTATGCCACTCAAGCTAGCATTATTGGCAGACTTACAATATAATTGGCAAATATAATGTTCCCATAACGAGAGTGTTAATAACATGTATCCAACGCAAATCATTGTGTAGTAGTAGTAGTAGTAGTAGTAGTAGTAGTAGTAGTAGTAGTAGTAGTAGTAGTAGTAGTAGTAGTAGTAATAGTAGTAGTAGTAGTAGTAGTTGTTGTAGTAGTAGTAGTAGTAGTAGTAGTAGTAGTAGTAGTAGTAGTAGTAGTAGTAGTAGTAGTAGTAGTAGTAGTAGTAGTAGTAGTAGTAGTAGTAGTTTTTATTATTGTCAAGATTAGTTCTATGAACCCTGTCTTTGACAACGCACTGGCACTAGGATCTAGCTCATTCATTATCTGGAATGTAATTTTACCTTTTTCAATTTGTTCGACACGAGTGGGGTTCGAACCTGGCAATTCTATGGCAACTTTCGCCTAGCAAATGGGAGGCGAGTGCCCTACCGCAATAGTAGTAGAAACAGCAACAACAGCACCAACATCAGTAGCAGCTGCAGTTGTTGTTGTTGTTGTTGTTGTTGTTGTTGTTATTGTTACAGCAGCGGTCATCACTAAGTTATGACGTCACATGTCATAATTACTGTATCCAATTTTCTATCGACCAACCAGGTAGATATTAAAATGGCACCCCACCCACCCCAGCCATAAATGTTAAAATATCTACTCCTCCATTGTTGAAGAATGGATCTTGATAAAACTTAAGAAGGATATTTTATGCGTAACTCTCGACATCATTACGGACATCAGTTTTCGAATCATCTCCTGGTGGGTTATAGGTCACCCCCACATTTAAACTTTAAAATCACCACTCCTCTGTTATTGCTGAATATAGCTCGATAAATCTTGATAGGGATATTTTATGTGTAACTCTCGACGTCATTACGGAAGCCTATTTTCGTTTCACCTTCTTTAGAATGGTTCCTTAACCGTAAATTTAAAAATCACTGCTCCGTTATCGATGAACGTATGTTGAAAACACATGACGGAGTGTGCTAGTAGTAGCTATCAATATTATAGTGGAGCCTGATTTCGGATTCACCATGCTGGTCGGCTTTATAAAGACACCCTCATCCCACCACAATCTTAAAATTATTGCTGCATCTGTTATTGATGGACTGATATGACTTGAAGAGGGATATTCTAGTGATAAATATCAACATTATAACGGAGCCCGACGTTTTAATCTTCCCTCGCAGCATTTTAAAGGGTGCAATACCCTTATATTCTAAAATCATTATTCCTCAGCTATAGATGACTACATCTTGATAACAGTTTAAGGTGGTATACTATGGGTAGTTATCCAGAATTATTATGATGGCTGTGTTTTACTCAACCGTCATTTGCTTAAGAAGTCTGTTCCACTATTAAAGGTCTTAACCTTTACTTCATTGTTATTGATGAATAGATCTTGATAAATCTTGAGGGGATATCCTAGTAATAGCTGTTGACATGCTAATGGATCCTGGTATTCAATTCACACCTGTCAGAATTTAGAAGGCTGCCCATACCATTAACATATTTTAATTGCTACTCCTCTGTTATTGATGAACAGATCTCGATAAACCTTGAGAAGTATTCTAGGGTAGCCACTGACATCATAACATCATGTGATGAACACATTACTTCGACTGCTAAGAACGCTGATCGCAGTTCACGGGAAATCAGTCTGATTCATCAGGAACGACTACAGCAGTGTCTCTGTATATATTTCAGAATGTTCACATACCAACTTTTGAAGAATGCCATGCTAAAGCCAATGTCACCATGATGTACAGGATTGCCCATGTCCGGATTAACAATCTAAGCTAACGGCTTCACCCAGTTAAGTCAGCTAGCAGAAAGGTTAAGAAGACAACTTTATAATACCACACAGCAGAAAAACCATTCTCTCCAGATACAATCAAATTGAGAAATTCACTGCCTGCTCAAGTCGTCGCGAGTCCACACCAGGAAACCGTCAAGCTGAAGGTCTAGTCTGTAGATGCTAATAAATTTGTATATATGCTAGATATGTTTTTGTTTGTAAATAATCCGATTTTAACTACGCTTTGCTGCGACGTCCAGTACGACTATGCTCAAGCTATGACTGGCGTACTGTAACAGAAGAAGATGAAAAAAAGAAGAAGCAGAAGAAGAAGAAGAAGAAGAGGAAGAAGAAGAAGAAGAAGAAGAAGAAGAAGAAAGAATGGGAAGAAGAAAAGAAAGAAAAAAGAACGAATCTGATTTTTGGTTCTCTCCTGTGTGGATATAAAAGGGTACCATACCCATAAAAATCTATGCAAGTTGTGGAATGTTCCAGATATTAACTTTGCGATCTTTTTCTAGTTTACCAACTGACAAACATATTGCACATGATGATACATTCACATTTCAACTGTTACGACCGATGGAAAGATTAATTTAGTGTTGAAATAATTTCCAGTGAAACAATGTGCCACTGCTCCTTGAAAGAGTAAAAACGTGAAAGAATATAGACACAAACGGTCAACAATTGTTAGCGTTGTAATTTTGAAATTGACTTTAAAATGTCATAAACCGTCTTCAGCCATTCATTACAAATCTGTCTGGAAAGACAAAAGCACCTACTTGCTGCCAGCGTATCTGAGATAATGCGCTTCTCATTGTCATGGGGCATACAGGATACCGACGCGATGATGACAACCAGGAACAATGCAAAGACCTTCATGCTGAAAATAATAATAACAATAATAATAATAATAATAATAATAATAATAATAATAATAATAATAATAACCATATCTCTTCCAGGAACATATATACGGCTTCCAAGCGTACCTGCACTCGAACTATTCCATCTTTTGTTTTAATTACTAGTCCAATCCAGTTCTCTGCTTGAAGTTTTGTTTCTTTAACTGCTCTATATAATATTTGTTGTCTTTCGGATCAATCTGCTAGGTGGCTTTGGAAAGGGTTCTATAGATGGACACAAAACTGGTCACCAAAAAGCAGCTAGAGGATTGGCCATTCAACGGTAAGCTGCGTAATCAGTGATTGTCCGTTTAACAGTAATATTGCTCAGCAGTGAATGAGCATTCTAGCTGTCTATATGTCTAATAGACACTGGAAAATGAGTACAAAAGTGATGAAATAAAAGTTAGCATTCTGCAGTATACCGGTTAATACAAATCTAATAATTCACATGTCAATGGGTTAATCGGACCCATGGTCGACTGGTATAAAATGACAAATAACCCCTCTTGTGCCAACTTAACCCTGGTCAAGTTGACCAAACCAGCCTCTATGTCATTGAGCAGTGTCAATTTACAGGCGAAGAGAAAACTATTTCTGAAAATTTACCACCGGAATAGCTGGCTCGATAACTAGTTATACATACGTTACTATTTAATTATGTGTTATTATACCCCATCTTGATGTATTTATTAATGTATTGTATTTGTATGTATGGGAGACACGTGTATAAGACTTATGTCTTACTGTGCTCCCATTGAACAAAATAGAATTCTGTTTAAACCAATTAAGCAGGAAATTTGGTTTTTCTTCACCATTAACGCATTCATGGTCTAGCCGGCCAAAGGCTACTTCGGCAGTCGTCTTGAAGAATGTCCATTTGCTGATAAATAGAAAGTTATTATTTTTTTAATTTCTGCAGTAAATCTACAAAAGTAGTCTTCTCTTAAAATTTTCATTAGAAATATCAATTTATCTGAGTAGCATTTTGAGCGCTTCGGGGCGCTGTCGACACAAGAGGCGTTAAATCTCTCTTAGATTAATCAGTTTTTATATTAGCAATTCCCGTTTATTATCCAGTGTTAAACAGATATGAAATGACAATTAAATGTCTCATTAATCATTTTGATTAGAGCCTCTAGCAAATTTAATTTGCTACTACATAATAAAGAAGAAAATTTAAATCTAAATATTTCGGCTATTTACTGATGGATCCTATTTATTTTCTCAGAGGCCCTGGGTACTGAAAAAATACTAACATGGAACCGGGCTGCTTGCTGTAGAGCCAGTGGCTCAAGCGAAGCACCAGCAGAAACGTAGAAGAAAAATCAAAGATGGTCACCAAACCAATCATAATAGCAGCAGTCGAAGTATTTGTAAGTAATATTATTTACATAACAAGAGGCCCAAGGGGCCTGTATCGCTCACCTGGACCATAGGCATTTCAACTAGAATGTTCATTAACAATATGTAGAACTCTAATGAGTTTAGCAGACGTGTAAGAAGAAAACAGAGGCCATGTTTCTTTTTGTATCAACTTATCTTGATCAAACTTTAATGGCCCTTAGTCATCAATATCATCTCCCAAATTTCGGGCCGATCACTTCAGCAGTTCTGGAGAAGTCGTTTTCTCGAAGACTAGGTCATCCAAGATGGCCACCAAATGAGTCTGCCAATCAAGTTCACAAGTGAACAAATTTGGTTCAGCGTTTGCCCTAAGATGATATTTCATGAGTTCTGAATCGATCCCTCAAAACGGTTTCGGACAAGATTTTTAAAGAAATTCCCAAAAATCGGTCAAAATCCAAGATGGACGCCGGCCCAATTGGCAGATCGGCTTCGTTTGAACACACTTAAATCTCTATGCCGTAAGGATGCTTCCTGCCAAATATAATTGAAATTGTCCAAGCAGTTATCTAGAAGACATTTTAAATTTCCCATTGCTTTAGTATGGGAGCGTTTGTCAGGAAAATGTTCCGAGATGGCCGCCAAGCCGTTTATCCGACCATTTCGAAAATTGAAAATCTGAGATCAGAATGCTCAAAAACACATAAAATCAATTTCGGCCTCAAAATCCATCAAATAAAAAAATTCAATGCGGTCATCAAATACGCTATATAGTGATTGGCCCACGGCGGCCATGTTTCTTGGCGGGTCAGCTTCCCTTGAACAAACTTTAATGGCCCTTAGGCCCTAATCATATCTGCCAAATTTCGACCCGATCCATTCAGTGGTTCTGGAGAAGAAGTCGTTTTCGCTAAAACTAGGTCAACCAAGATGGCCGCTGAACCATTTGACCAATCCAGTTCCCTTGAACAAACTTGGTTCAGCCCGTACCCTAGATCATATTTCATGGGGTTTGCATCAATCCCACAAGTGGTTTCGGAGAAGATTTTTAAAACGTTTCTAAAAATTGGCCAAAATCCAAGATGGCCGCTGGCCCAATTGGCCGATCGGCTTTGTTTGAACAAACTTGAATCTCTATGCCGTAAGGATGCTTCTTGCCAAATATAATTGTAATTGTCGGAGTAGTTCTCGAGAAGAAGACATTTTAAGTTTCTCATTGCTTTAGAATGGGAGCTTATGGCGGGAAAATGATCCAAGATGGCCGCCAAACCGTTTATCCGACCCTTTCGAAAATTACAAATTTGAGATCAGAATACCCAAAAATATATATAACACCAATTTCGGCCTCAAAATCCATCAAATAAAAAAATCAGGCCAGGTGAGCTAAATATATTGCAGATATGATAATGCAATAGAAAATCTGGATACCTGTACAGCATGATCGTTATCAGCCTCTATGTATGTATTATTCTTGGTATAAACCCTTTTTTGATATCACTTTCATTATAAAATTAATTCATTATATTGTAGTAGCAGTCGTCGTCGTCGTCGTCGTCGTCGTCGTCGTCGTCGTCGTCGTCGTTTTTCTTGTTGCAAAGTGATATTTCCAAATGTGTGGTTTGGCCTTTGTCGAATACATGTACGTTGTATATTGTTAGCCGATCTTTAGTTGTGTTAGAGTTTGTACTTGTAATATAATATTGCTGTACATATTTCAGTCGTATATCGTCAAACTTACTACATTTTTATAGGAACTGATTTTCATCATCTACTTTGTCATTGTTACACTGTGTACATTGTTACAAAGTTGAGCATGTTTGTCGATTTTTCCCTTCTCCCAGTTTCGATATTTATTTTGTTGTTTAAAGTTCTAAAGTGGAAAAAGGCAATGGACCTTTCCGACTTTAGCTATGCCCCGCCCATCTCTAGCTAAGCTCCACCCACACTTCGCTCCTGTTGGGATCGACCGATCTCTGAACTCTGACTATCAATTTCTTAAATAAACTACACATTTAAGCTTCTGAATATTTTGTAGCCATTTTGACTGGGTGCTGTTGCTGCCTAACGCAGCAACAGCGCCCAGTCAAATTAGTTTCAAAATATTCAACAGCATGTTTATTAAATAGCGAAGAATTACAAAGACATACAATTCATACACCGTGTCGGAGTATTTAAGATTTGGTGACGGTCGATATGGAACCCTTTGCGACGTAATGATTGTGACGTCATCATACACGCGCTCAGTTGATTATGGCCGCATACGAGGTCAGCTGATAGATGGATGCTCTGGAAAGGTGAATTGCTTCCCTGAGTGGTAATGTTACAAGATAATCTTCAAATGTTGTATGCCTTTATAGAATATTAAGCTAAGTGATGTATTAATTTCACGCGTTCCGCTATTTAAGTATTGGCCTTGAATCTGGCCTTGTATCGTTTCTTAGTGATATGCTAGAATTGATTTTTAATGGTTGAGGAAAGGTATGTTGTGTAGCACAATGGAGGGATCCGATCTGTTACTCAAGTATATTGCGTCATGCTCAAAATATATAGTGACTATCTAGCTCCGTCATGAACATTGAAAAGTTCGTCAATTGTACGAATTGTATGTTTCCTATTTAATAAACATTCTGCTGAATATTTTGAAACTAATTTGATTGAGCCCTGTTTTGTCCAGCCAAATTAGTTTCAAAATATTCATCAGCTTGCCTTTATAGTTACCTTGCAATTGTGATTCTGAGAGTTTACTTTGCAAAGTACGTAAATAGATCGCAACGCGCAAAAAGCGTTGGCGGAGCTTAGCTCGAAATGGGTGGGGCTTATGTAGAAATGGATCCTTATATTACTTAAATTGACCGTGAGCAGAAATCAGCTAAGCTTGTGACAAATTAAGTTTGAAAACCCCTAGTGTGCCTTTCACCAAAAAACGCGAATAGTTCTCGCTTCCACGGTCATGCTTAGAATTAAAAAGAAATTAAATCTGAAAATGTAAATGAGCAATAAATACTTACATGAGGTTTGGAACTCTTTGATAAGCGAGCATAAATGAAGATGAAAATCATGGGTTTGAGTTAGTCTTTTATACACATTCATTAACTGTGTTATCAGAACATCCACCAGGTCTCTTACAGGAACACGACGCAGCCGTGATTACCCGATTATCATGTCATGCTCCGACATGCGTGCATGATATCAATAAGTTTATCTTCGATCAAATATCATTTACAACTAATATTCATATCAAGAAATGTGGATTAATGGGTCTCCACGATTGGAGACAAAGATGGTTAACAAACACGAATATCCAGCCAATTATGACATATTATATTCACGAGCCAACGTGACACGGTGGTATGGCTTGCGTAGGTGAGTGCGTGTGTTGAATCCGCCTTGGATCCTATGATAGCTAGTATGGTAGATTTCAGATGGGAACGAACATTGGAATATGGTGTCCATTCTGAAATGTGTGCCTTCCAGGTTCCCACCCGCCCATTACGTGCATATGTTAAAGAATCTAGCCAGACTTATCGGTACAGAAACATAATGGTCATAAGACCACAGTTCAACTCAGAAATAACTTAGAATGTTATCAAAACAAAATAAAACGTACTGTTGAATATTTTGAACATAATTGGATTGGAAAATATTGCTGCCTAAGGCAGTTTCTTCCAATCCAATAGACCTTTCCAGTTTTAGCTATTCCCAGCACATCTCCATCCACACCTCGTCCGTGTTGGGATCAATCGATCTCTGAACTCCCTGACTTTCCAGAATACTATACAGGTAAGCTATTAATTATTGTTGAATATTTTGAAACAAATTTTACTGGATGAAACAGGGCTCAATCAAATTAGTTTCAAAATATTCTACAAAATATGTATTAAGTGGTAGACATACAATTCGTACAACGTGTCTGACTATTAAGAGATAAAAACGATTATATCGAGTCATTCGTGACGTCATGATTAGGACGTCACCAAGTTTATCCATCCACCATATGACGCCATATGACGTCATCTTACATGCCACATAGTTGATCATGGTGTTATATGCGTCATATGGTGGATGGATAAACTTGGAAAGGTCAGTTGTGCTCAAAATATTCAGCAGAACATCACTTAATATCTAATATGTTTATGTTTTGCATGGTAACTTGTTAATTTTTTTTCTGACCTGTTATGTATAATGGTCTTATCTTACATTGTGTAGTAATTTGTAGTTGCCCTCATGAATAACACTTAGAAATACACGGTTCCACGATTAACTGGTAGCATGGCCGGTACACCACATTTATTTTAATGTAATGAACCGCGTTGATGTTTTGTGATGGTCCAATGTGATTATAATATTTGCAGATGATGATAAAGGCGGCGGTGCTGGTGCTGGTGCTGGTGCTGGTGGTGAAGATGATGATGATGATGATGATGGATGTTTCTTATGCCGAGCCCGAATCCTTAGTTCCCTCAGGTTCATCCTGATCTTCAGAAAAGTCAATATATCCAGCCCTGCTTCTTTAGGTCTTTTACGGCCAAATTAGCTTCCTAATTATTGTTGTTCCTTTGCCTCGAACTTAATGGACAGGGCTGGTTACTAGGCAACTTTAGTAGACCATTTTTGACGTCATCAAAATAATCCTTTTGCACGAAGAATCAACGTTCAAAGCCACTGGATAAAGTATTTGTCCGTTGTAAAGAGTTGTTATTTGTCACTTGTTATCCCTAGGATTCCCAACAATTTCGGTAACTCTCATCTCTACTGTAATACACCATTTGTCCAAACACCCTTTCCGGTGTGAATTTGACAACTCTAGAGCCCGATTTATAAGTCGAACTTCTCTTGTGCTGTGCCAGCGAAATTTGCCTGAAAATGAGAGTCCACTATATAAATCAACCAGTCGTCATTAGCGCGGCGCGACAGAAAGTTCGACTTATAAAACGGGCCTTATGGTTTGGGTGCATGGTTGTCGTCCGTCTGTGTGCGTGCGTGTGGGTGGGCGTGTGTTTGTCGTTTGTATGCGAGTATGTGTGGCTACACATATAAACAAAGTTAAAGCGACTTTTACCACAATATAGACCTACCAGGTTGTGAAGTATTTCAAGGCTTAATAGTACTACTCTCAATATTATGCACGCTGTTTGATAATCGTCATGTGGTTACCGTCCATCAGGTCAGTTCCCCGTCTCTTATTCAGTAATGTTTAAAGGGAGGTTTTCACCCGGTATTAGCTTGACTAATTGTTGTACATTCTAAGGCCACGGCACTGACAGGAGGCACAGTCGGTATCTGGGGTGACATTTCCATTGGAATGTTCACCATTTACCAGTCTGCTTGCACAGATGATTTTGCCTGTCAAATTATATCTCTTATAAATGGCTACGGATTGTCTTTGTCTATGCTTCAGTCAATCGTATTCCATCGCCAACTCGTAGTAGTAGCCATTGAAACCAGGCGTGTATTTACGTGTCCAATATTTCCTGACACGATAGTGACAATCACCTGTATTACAGAAATATGCTGCGCAATGATAATAAAGACAGATTATGCGCATTTTATTGCGGATGTCAAGGTTGTATTGTGGACATCATATTGGCTGGGTATTCTGTCTTTAGTTTTATAGTGTATTATAATACTTGAATAACGAACTGAAATACGCATTGGCGATTTCCTGGTGGTAACAAGGTAAGTGGCATCCTATGTGTTGGCACCGAGTACAACTACTTCAAATGCTCACCGTACAATGGCACAGAAGACGGCACTCGCAAAACATGGCCAAACATAGATGATATTTAATTGACCACTTTCCCTAGCCAACATTGCACATAGTATATAAGGTCGCATTAAAGTGTCATTGGCGATTATGCTGGCCTGTTAGAGATGCTGGGTGATAATACGAATCTGTTCGCAGGGCAGGAATCAAGCTTATCTAGAACTATCCAGCTTTTACAGCATCAGTGATGTACATGGCGCACTCAGGTGCATAGTCTACATAAATAGATATACTAGATCACTTTTCCAAGAATTCTCAAAGGATTCGGTAGAAGAATATGCGCAGATCTATCATCGTTCATTATCATGGTAATGATGGCACGTCCTTGATAGCCCAGGTTACTGGGCCAGCACTGGACCAATGGAGGAATCATATGTTATGGCAGCAACTGCGCCCAGTGAAATTAATTTCAACATATTCAACAGAATGTTTATTAATCAGTAAACACAAACAATTCGTTCAAATTGACGGACTATTACGCATTCAAACTAAATCGTGTCATTCATCACATAATTGATTATGAAATCAGCATACATGTGACGTCGTTGATTATGACGTCATATGATTGAATGGGAAACTGGATTCCTCCATTGATAGCTGATCAATACGGTCCGGTATTAGCAGAGTACAGGCGCAGTAAACAGCGTTATCAGGGGTGGTTACTATTGTCTGAGAATGGTTGAAGAGTTGGTTACACTATCTGATTAATATCGCAGCATCGATCCAGACTTATGATCAGAAGATCTGCACTACAGTAAACTAAGAGCCAGGGCAACACAAAATCCCGCCTAATAATTCTGTATTAACTATTGGTTTCCAGAAGTCCGGCACGAAATATACCATATTAAGTTTCACATTGCACCACAACATAGATCCGCAATCTGTAATTATTAGTCAATGGAGGATTCAAGCTTTTCAGTGAATCATATGACGTCATTATCAACTACGTGGCGTGTAGGAGGGCGTCATAATCAATTACGTCATGAATGGCGTAGCTGAGTTCGTCAAGAACTCTTAATTGATAACGGACTAAGCGTTATTGTACAAATTGAATGTCTTTACTATTTAACAAACTTGCTATTGAATATTTTGAAACTAATTTGACTGGGCGCTGTTGCTGTCATAGGCAGCAACAAAATCCAGTCAAATTAGTTTCAAGATATTCAACAGCTTACCTGTATAGTTTTTGGAAAATAATAGTCAGGGAGTTCAGGGATCGATCGATCCCCACACGGGTTAAGTGTGGGTTGAGATTAGCTAAATATGGGAGCAGCATAGCTAAAGCTTTCTCCATTATATTCACCTGGACTATTCTCCCTATGGTATTGACATTTCCTAGATAGCGCGTGAAAATACATAGTTAAATAAAGCTGCGTTTACCCGGCACGCGAGGTGCGGAATGCAGAACGCGGAACGGAAGGCGGGTATGCGGAATGCGAGTGAAATATTGCGTGTACCATTTACCTGCACGCGGTATCATTGCGTTATTTTATTGCATTTTTATTGTTGATATTGCAATATTTCTATCAAATTTCTATCAAAAGCGACAACACATTTTTTACGCTTTGATGTCTAGCTTTCCACTGAGCCCATTACAAAATGTTTATGTACGGAGGCGAGAGATGTAGATCCAATACGGCGGATACTGACGACTAGATTCAAAATGATACCTTGACCTAATCTAACAATGTGTAATTATAATATTACTGATTTCCTATTTTTTTGGACAAATTAGTTCTTATAATTTTAGATGGTGCATCAGCTTTAACTACCAGGATTACGCTTTCGTTGCTAGGTTACATGTGCTCTATCCCGCAACAGAATCTTTTCCGTCCGGAAAAATCGCTACACCCAGCGATCGGTTTTTTCGCATACCGCCACTCCGCCTTCCGCATACCGCTTACCGCGTACAGGTAAATGGATGAAGGAAAATAGTAAGGAGCTATCTGAAGTATATTCCGCGTTCCGTTTCCGCAACCCGCTTTCCGCATTCGGCGTGCCAACTAAACGCATCTGTAGCCAATGTTCCACGTACATTCTAAAGCTGCATTTACCTGGCACGTGGAATGCGGAAAGTTGGTTGCGGAAACGGAACACGGAATATACTTCAGATTGCTCTTTACTATTTTCCTTCTTTCATTTACCTGCGCGCGATAAGTTGTATGTGGGAACGCAGTACGGCGGGATGTGGAAAGACCGATCGCTCGGATTGAGCAGATATAACCTAGCAACGAAAGGGTAATCCAAGTAGTTAAAGCTGATGCATCGTCTTATAAGAACTAATTTGTAGAGCAAATTAGGAAATCAGTAATATTATAATTACATGTTGTTAGATTAGGCCAAGGTATCATTTTGAATCTAGTCGTCAGTATCCGCCTCCGTGCATAAACAGTTTGTAATGGTCTCAGTGGAAAGCTAGATATCAAAGCGTAAAAAATGTGTTGTCGCTTTTGAAAGAAATTTGATAGAAATATCACAATATCATCAAACATGTGGAAGGTAATCAACGTAACGGGCGCAATGTCTCTCATAAAATAACGCAATTATACCACGTGCAGGTAAATGGTACACAGGATATTTTACCCGCATTCCGCATACCCGCTTTCCGTTCCGTATTCAGCATTCCGCACCCCGCGTGCCAGGTAAATGCAGCTTAACGAAGCACTTGCACTTGCGCTACGCATGTAGGTGAAGCGGCAACCGTTTGTCCACACTGCACACACTAACGGAGACCAAAACTTAACATTAACTGTGCATCAATGAACGGATCCGATTTGTCGCTCAAGTATCTGACGCCATAATGAAAATAAGTCACACGTTTGCTGACGTAGGTCCGACGCGAAAGCGTCAATGGTCTGATAGTAAGCGTTTCAATTGCATGTCCTCTGTGGATTTAGAATTTAAAGGTGCGTATTCACACCAGAATGCTTGAAAATACAATGGTTAAAATTGTATTCTTTTATAGGCTTAAATTATGTGTCTATGCAATGAAACGAAATATATCTTAACATATGATGATTTCATTTCATATAAATTATTATAATGTTTTAAGTTGCGAAATTGAAATAGAGGCTCGTGCCGCTATTTCAATTTCGCAACTTAAAAAATTATATTAATTTATATGGAATGAAATCATCATATGTCAAGATTTATTTCGTTTCATTACATATAGGCTCACAGTTTAAGCCTCTAAAAGTATAAAATTTAAATAATTTTTTTTTCAGTAATTTTGCTGTGAGTATGCACCTTTAATTGGCAGCTGTTAATTTCAGAGTGTGCAACAGTTTTCCGGAATAGTTAGCGTGTTAACCCGGATTCAAATGCGCTTTCAAAATGGGCTGACCTTAGCTAGAAATGGGCAGAGCGTCGCTAGAAATTGGCGGAGCATAGCTAGAAATGTATCTAGCTGAGCTGAAATACACAGGCCTGTATGCCTACCCAATTCATTTCTTAAAGCCGGCAATGACAGTCGTGTTAACAGATCATGCTCACAGTAATCAGCTACGCCATTTTCAGATAATAAGAATAAATAGTCAGGTGAACATTCGATCAAAATGGGCAACCCCTCATGTACCATATAGAATTACGTGAACTCAATAACAGAGTTCGTGACAGTTCAAATATGAATGTGATTAGAAAGACCAAACCTTTCAACCATGTTTTTGATATGAGAATACTCACATACTACCAGTCTTAGAAACTGGTACACTATATATGTACATTATATTTCCCTTGAAAGGTACGTGATAGTTAGATAGGCTAGATTGCTATGGAGTGTTGACTCGCGGTACCGCTTCTCAGTTGTCTCGAGTTCATAATCAGTTTGTAATAGACAGATCCGATCTGTTAATCAACTAATCAATGGACCTTTCCAGTTTTAGCTATGACCCGCCCATCTCTAACTAAGCTCTACCCACACACCCGCTCGTGTTGGGATCAATAGATCGCTACACTCTCTGAATCTGAATATCTAGAAAATTATGCACGTTAGGTCTTAAATATTTTGAGAATAATTTGACTGGGTGCTGTTGCTGCCCATGGCAGTAACAGCGCCCAGTCAAATTAGTTTCAAAATATTCAACGGAATGACTATTAAATCGTAAAGACATAAATTCATACAACGTATCGGACTATTAAGTGTTAAAGACGGTCTATTTCGAATGATTCATGAGGTTATTATTATGACGTCATCCTAAACGTCACATAGTTAATTATGACGTCATATGATCGATGGATAAACTTGGAAAGGTCTATTACGTCACTAGTTAGCTGGCGTCACACTCAAAATATCGTAATTATGTCGAAACATCTGCGACGAAGGAGTATGAATTTTATGTCGGTGGTGAATTTATAATTTAATAAACATTCTGTTGAATAGTTTGAAACTAGTTTAACTGGGAGCTGTTTCTGCCATAGGCACCTGTATAATTACCTTGGATTTGGAATTCTGTGAATTCAGGGTTCAATGTATATAAATTGATTCCCACACGCGGGTAAGGTGGATGGATATTAGCTGGAAATGGGCGTGGCATAGCTAGAAATGGATTTATCCATAGCCTCATCTGCTTCTATTTCTATGTTTATATGGTGCTGTACGCTGATCATCTAGGATCTAGGTCTAGATGGTTCGCC
Organism: Chaetoderma sp. LZ-2023a; assembly: GCA_034401795.1. NCBI lineage: Eukaryota > Metazoa > Mollusca > Caudofoveata > Chaetodermatida > Chaetodermatidae > Chaetoderma > Chaetoderma sp. LZ-2023a. Next base: position 78,856,816 of record CM067367.1, read on the forward strand.
TATCACAGGAATAAGATGTATTGTCACTGGGGCATGCGTAAACCGGTTGAGAGTCGGGATTCATTTTTGCCCGCTTGTCTCCCTTTTGCCGGCGGTGTGAATGTGAAGTTAGTTAATTTAATTTGTCGAAGATAATAAGGGGTGCCAGCTTTGAAACGTTATATATAATTTTACATTTGTACAACATGTTATCCATCAGAAAGCGAAGCCTATGGGGCAATTACCTATATTACAAAGTGTGCAGTAAACATTACGCGCTCACTGCCCATCACAATGCTACACATACACATCTATAGGTAGTTTGTTAAGACCGCTCATATGTAATGCAGAAATCTTGTTAGCACGTGATTTGATACGATAAATTAATTTATAAAGCAGGAAAAAGAAATCGCACCATTCTCTCGCATTAACCCTTTAACACTCATATCAGCCAAAAAAACGAATTCTGTAGTGGGCTTGAGAAATGTCCATTTGCAGACCAAGAGGTCGGTCTTGTACCGGTATAAAACTGCGTTATGCTTGAGCTTTCGCTTTCACGGCAATAGAAATGAGAAAGTAACGTCGCTGTCGAGGACAAGCTCTTCTTCCACAGTCGAGTACCAGAGTCACATATAGACGGACAGACCACCAGTTCTGCAGCCTGTGTGTGTCCCCTGGTCTCGTTTCCATAAAGTAGTAGGGCCCTGCCACTTTAACATTGGACATTGCATCGTCTCGGCTTGATGCTGAGTTTGACGATGTATTCATCTAGACTGGTTTTTTAGCTGTAGAGATATTATTACGAATCCTGGTGTTGGCATCCTGGTGCGTTCATCCAGGCCTCCTCACAATGATGTAGGTTAACCTGTCAACATTGCCCTAATTGGCACTCGTATGCAGATGCTCTCTCTCTCTCTCTCTCTCTCTCTCTCTCTCACTCTCTCTCTCTCTCCCTCCCTACCCCCTCCCCCATCCATCCCTCCCTTCCTACCCCCTCCCTCCCCCGCCCTTCTTCTCTTCCCCTCCCTCCCCATCCCTCTCTCTCTCGCTCGCTTATATTATACACACGAACAAATGAAAAATAAAAAATAAAAGCATAAAATTCTAAATAGATTTATTGAATCTAATACAAACTGGCGTCAGCGGCTGGCTGTCGTTGCAGTCTGAAAATAAAAAACAACAATATATTATTATTATTATTATTATTATTATTATTATTATTTTATTATTATTATTATTATTATTATTATTATTCAATATGCATTATCAGACATTCTGTGTTTATTCTTTTAGGATAAATGCCATATGATTCGTCTTCGCTAAGCAGTCTCATGTCAGAACACTGCACAGTAGTCTACACGCTGTTCCCTCGTAAAATCGTCTAATACTGTAATACATTTCCAACAAGACCAAATCAGATACTACGGACGATCGCCCTCCCGTTAAGGTTGTGGAACACTAAGGGGCACAATCTTCTCTACCTTAAAATATGAGCCAAATCGCAATCGGAACAAGAGTTTTTCTAGATATCAATACATACGGAGTTTGATCCAATCCGAATCCTAATTTTTTAATCCGTATCACAGCTAAAGTCTGGAAATCCTCTTAAATGGTAACACCATAGGAACAGCTACCAGTAAAATTAGTTTCAAACTATCTAACGTTTTAAATGTATACAGTTACCTTGAAATTGGGGTTCCGGGCTCAGTGTTAAAATCTATTCGCAACGCGCGTACAACGTGGGCGGGGGCTTTAGCTAGAAAGATGCCGGACTTAACGCTTTCGTAACGAAGCCAGCCAAAACCGGCCTCTGCAGTGGTGTTGGTGAATATCCATTTTTTAGACCAAGAGAAGACTATTTTGAAATTTTACCACGGTAACCGAGCCAGTCATTCCAGTGGTAAATTTTCAGAAATAGTCTTTACTTGGCCTAAACATGGACATTCAATAAACAAATATTTAGATTTTCTTGACCAAATTTAGCCATTAAAGGGTTAAATTCGTTTAGTTTTGCTAAATGTACTAACCGTGTACAGACATTACCACAGACACTTGGTGCGAGAAGACCTGGCACAAAGTCTGCACATCTCACCATGCATGTGTCATATTCGTGGTATACTGAGAGACGTTCTAGCGCGGTATTGATCCATTCCTGAACTGTAAGAAATAAGCATAATAACAACAACAACAACAACAACAACAACAACAACAACAACAACGATGACAACAACAACAACAACAACAGGAGCATGACCAATAGCAACAGCGACCACAAATTAAGATACAGAAAGACCTATTATATACCTGTAACCAAATAAAACAGATGCGCATTAAGTTTTCCTGAATATTTTAGTAAGTGATGAAAAGTGTCGAAAGAAATTTCAAAAGATTTTCATCTCACGTTGACATATATTATTTTACGCATTTTTCCTGGACACTACACATTATCTAAATGGCGTGGTGATAGTACCAACGCTGCATGCATTGTCGGAGACCGGGTATATTTTTCAGTAATGGTGGTTTAAAATAGCATTCCCACATGGTCTGGAGAACATGGAAACTTGTAGAATTTACAATCAACATTCAAGGGCCTTGAAAGTCATAAAACTGTATGTGCCTTACTCTTCGCTGGAGGTCATTGAAAGTGATGGCATACATCATGTGTTTAATTTTCTGAATAGGACTAATTTTGTCTCTAGAAATGGAGAGGACGCACTCTGAGAGCATCTAGAGTTCCAAATTTCACGGTGGAACAACCCCGAAACAGATTCGCACCCACAAGCACAATAAAAATACTCCATTATCGAATTTTAGTGGAAACAGTTATATAAAGTTATGGAATTTCTGTGGGCAAAATGCAAGATCCTTGTAAAATAATATAAATCACAGTCAATCGAAGGTTTATATTTACAACCAGAAATGCAAGCGATACACATATGTCAGCATTGGCATATGAGATTGTGGCGCCTACTCACACATTTTGCCTAGTTCGTCCAGAGTGCCAAACAGCCTTGTGGCAGCCCATCCGCAAACACACAAACACATTTTATGGGAGAGGGACGGTCTATCCCCACAAGACATTCCCCACATCGACCCCACCACCCCAATACAAATTTCATTCCAGCACGACGGTCTACGTTGTTGAAGGAATTATTGCAAGGCCATAGACATAGAGGGAGATCTTGCAGAGGCCAAACAACCAGTTTGTTTCCAAGGGGTCCTTTGGATGGGAAAAATTTGGAATCTACATCCTCTCAAACTAACATCCCCTGTGAACCCGGATGTAAATATGGACACTTTATTAACACATTGTCCTTTATTTTGTCCAATTAATTGTCAACCGCAAAAGTGTAGTTATAGCCCACACAACCCACCCATATTCTACGGCAATGTAACGCTACACTCGATATGAGTCACTTTCAAATGGTCATTATGCATCTGTCTGGTAAGACACAAGCGCTTACTTCTTTGCAGAGTGTCTGAGACAAGGCGCTTCTCATCAACGTGTGGCATACAGGATGCAGCCGTGATCATCACCACCAAGAACAATGCAATGACCTTCATGCTGAAAATAATACGTATATGACGTCGTAATCAGTTCACCTTTCCAGAATACCCACCCATCATATGATGTCATAATGAACTGCTTGATGTGTTTAATGACACCATAATATATGACGTCATGGATGACGTCGATAAGCACGTCACGAATGCATATTTGAAGACGAGCTATGCTTTGTTGTACAAATTGTTTGCTTTTACTATTTAATAAATACTCTGTTGAATATTTTGAAACTAATTTGACTGTGCGCTGTTGCTGCCATAGGCAGCAGCAGCACCCAATCAAATTAGTTACAAAATATTCAACAGCTTCCCAGTATAGTTTTCAGGAAATTGATAGCTAAGGCATTTGGGAATCGATCAATCCCAACACGACGAGGTGTGGGTGGAGCTTAGCTCGTGATGAGCGGGGCATAGCTAAAAATGGAAAGGTCCATTACGTCGCATGTCGCTGTAGGTCACAATCATAATTTACAGAAATGCTCCGTCATGGAATAGTCCGGCAGTGGTACGAATTGTATTTCTTTACTATATAATAAACATTCTGTTGAATATTTTAAAACTAATTTGACTAGGTGATGATGCTGCCACAGAATATATTAGCAAATTAGCTGTATAGTTACCATGAAATTGGTATTCCGGGAATTCAAGATTCAAAGTAAATAAATCGATCCCAACAAGCGCAAAGCATGGGCAGGGCCAAGCTAGAGATGGGCGGGGCATAGCTAAATGTCGATCCATTGTACGTCATAATAGGCCTTACCAGTTTTAGCTATGCCCCGCCCATCTCTGGTCAAGCTGAACCCACACATGGCTAGTGTTGGGATCGATCGATCTCTGAACTCACTGACTATCAATTTCTAGAAAACTATACAGGTAAGCTGTTGAATATTTTGAAACTAACTTAACTTGGCAATGTTGCGGAGTTCAGTCAGTTCACCTACATATACCTATATACAAAGCATGAAACTAAAGAAAATGACGATCCACTTCGCGGGGGCGAACCATTGAGGAAAAGTACAATCCTGGGCTCACTGCCTTGCTGTACTGCTGTCATTAATGTACGCTGCGTGATGGGGAACATAGCTTTCCAATCCTTCTGGAAGCTATGGATTCATAGATGCGCTTGATAAAAAGACGACGTTTATGCAATACAACCTGCGTATCTTTGATGCTGTATAACTGTGACAGCTGGGCAGTTTCAAAGGCAGCTCTAGACAAACTCGATGCCTGCCACCACAAACAACTACGCACCATCACGGGACACAGATGGCCAGACAGCAAAATTTCCAATGATGCACTATGCAAGATGTGTAATTCATCGCCGCTGTCTGTCAAAGTCGCCCAACAAATATGGTCTTTGTTTCGCCATATGCTAAGGATACCAGAAGACACACCATCACAGAGAGCCTGGGAATTTGCCATACAAATACAAAGCCAGGAGATTGCATAAATCTGCTAAGCGTGCTACGAGGTGACCTCAAGAAAGCAGGACTCGGTACACTCAAGTCAAGAATGGACCTGAGAAAGCTATGGATTTCGGCTGAGTACAAGACACAGTGGGCAAAAGCGAAGAATGACTGATTGCATCTGTAGGATGTGTCTACCACTACAGCCGCAGAATACAATAGTCATACATACATATGTAGGAATAGAATGTTGTCTCAAAATTAACTAATTATAGTTTTAATTTTACAATTAAAATGAAATTAGGTTTGAACATTCACATTCATAATGTATACTTACATGAACTTTTCGAAACAGCGGACAGACGTGCACAACTCAAAATAAAGACATGACCCCGATAGCTGCCTTTATACATTATGCAGATCCGTCTTATCGTATCGCTGGACACGCGACTGACCACAACTTGACGGAAAGCAGTCATGGTCAGATTTCTCAAGGTACTATCGGTAATCCGCTATAAAATTTGGATTATCTTTAGATTTTAGATTTGAAACATGTGTATGGAACATGCAACGATGTATTGCGTGGAACACATGCATGCGAATATTAAATATAGACATGACTAGTTTTGCTTAGTTTAGTCTCAAAAACTCTACAGAGTTACAGAGAGACAGTATATACAAAATGTACAATGTTATACTATTAGTGTTTAAATACGTATGATTATTATTTCATCAAACAATATAGTATTCAACAAACAGTAGTTTCTCTAATTTTACTTGATCCATGTATAGTTTTTTTCATATCTACACGCAGATCCTCCTATAGACATTTTGTGCATGTTAATGGGCGGGAAAAGCAGACCAAATGGTCAAATGCAGCCGGCTGATAATCCTATTATAATAAATGTATTGCTAGACGCGTGGGATCATTTAAATAATCTAAATATACTCATTATGAATTTACATAGTGATATCATTTTTCCCGGGGTTGTTCATTCATTAACTTATACATTTTAAAAGTATTTGGGTGAAGACGAAAATATGTATCTATAAGCTGTTTCCGTTCTTTTGCGGGTATTGGACATTCAAACAAATAGTGGAATTCATCTCCCATTTGATTTTTATCGCATATGGAGCACATATGTTCATGCCTGGGTGTCACTTGGCCATACTTTCCCACCTCTACTAGTAATGTGTGGTTGTTGTAGTTTTGCAAACTTCTGCGGGAGAGAAATGAAATATTTTTCAAACTCAACCTCGTCTTTAAAAATTCTATAGGTTATGCAGCAGTTACTAATAAAAATTGTACCCCTCCAATTTTATATGCACTGATATGTCAATTGTAGTCTTATGACGAGCTTCAACCCTTCAATATGGGCAAGGTTTTGCTCAGTTTAACGCTTCTACCATTTATCTTAATTATAAGAGGTAATTGTCCCAGTTCTCCATAGATCATTGCCGATTGTGTTGAAGCCTTCAATCCTAGAACAAGCTTGCAGAAACGGCTATGAAACTTTTCGGCAAGGCTTATGTTTGCACACACCCAAACTTCGCATTCATAAAGCATAATATGACTAATTAAAGGTTCGAACAGTTCTAGTTGGATGTCAATAGGGAGACGAAGAGCTCTTGCTTTTTTAATCAATGCAAACATCGCTCTGCTAGCTTTGTCATGCATATATTTTAAGGCCTTCGTAAAGTAACCATTACACATAAATCTTATACCTAGGCAGACATAATCTTGTATAATCCTCACTTCTTCAGTACCATATGTAAATATAGCACTATCACACACGAAGCGAAGGTAGTGGTGGTGGTTGGGTGGATTGGGGTGATGAAATGACGGAGGGGCGTCGTTAAAATCCACAATGATGCCGTTTATGAGTGACTGTGTTCTGTAGCTGAAGAAGTGAAATTTCAGATGCCATCAATTTTTCTTCAACCTTTTGCAGTCTGCCTTATCCTCTGCGAGCATCCCCAGCTCCCAAAGGTTCTTTCGCGTCCCTAGTTGTGCTAGATTACGTTTTCTGATCGAATACGCAATAAGTCCTCTCAAAGCATAGAAGAGTGAGTTATTGTAGCGCGGATCGACCGGATGGGTACTGGCCGTCCCAGCTGGGTGCTGAACGGCCATCTCGGATTCGCTCTAAGCGCACCCCCCCCCCCGGGTAGGATAGTGCGCGTATATGAGCCCTATAGGAGAGGTTTTCATAAAAACCGGCTAGGTCTTTAGAATGCATAAAGCACAGGCGCGTGTGTCAGAGCTCCCCGACAACATGTGTCGAGATCGGGAGTGAGTATGTACTTATAGTATATATTAAACTACCTAGTGACTTCGTTGCGGAAACTCTCTCTTACAGGGATACCTCTGCGGATTCAAGGATCTGTGTGGTACCTCCGGCGAAACCACATGGAAAGATCACCGGCCCGGCTCTATGTTGTGTATTATTGTGCTCATTCACTGTCAAACGCATAGAATTGTTTGTATAGTGGTATACATTTGGTCACTGTTTAATTATTATTACCATCTAGTCCGTAGGTTTAAATTAAGATGAATCGACATACCGGTGACACCAAAAGTTGAGACGACACGGTGTGGTTCAATCTCAGCGGCAATGGTCACACGGCCCCACAGGAACCTATGTGTTCCACCGGCCTTAGGGGTCGGTCTTTGTACTTTTCGGAAGGACGCGATACGGGATCTGCAACCCCAAGATCTGCAGCTAATTAGCCCTCCCGTCTGTCGTGCACTTTCAGCGCGATGGATGGACACGTCATGGCGGATCAGCGCATACCCCCCGCGAGCTACATTATTTCAAAACCAACATCGGAACATGCTGTGTCCTCACTCCATTACCTCCATGTGGTAGAGCATATACCATAGCGCAGGTTACTGGAACGGTACTGAACCAAGAGCAGACTAATACGGCCCAATATTGGCCCAGTACCCAGAGTTACCAAACTATAATATTTGTAACTGGTCTAACATCATGACTGGCCCAGTGCCGAGTAAAGATATAGGCTATCTTTGATACCTGGAATCTCAGAGAATCAATTTACTTGGACGGTCATTGACACAGTTATCCGGGTCAATGCCACTGGCAGCTTATAGGTTATCAGTGTCTCTTCTACCCATAGAAATGTACCATATTAACTACCATGTATCGACGTTAATCTTTTAATAGCTAAATTTGGTTAAGCAGATCAAGATATTTGCTTAATGAATGTCGATTTGCAGGCCAAGAGAAGACTATTTTTGTAAATTTACCACTGGAATGACTGGCTCGGTTACCGAGCCAGTCATTCCAGTTGTGAATTTTCAAAATTAGTATTCGTTTGGCCTGCAAATGGGCATTCCTCAAGACCGCTGAAGAGGCCGGTTTGGGCCAGCTTCGTCATAAAAGGGTTAATCTCCTAAGACCCGCTGGCAACTGGGTATTGTTTGAACAATGATATATGAATATCAATCGTAGGTAGCTATTTTGATGATAAGCCAATGAATATATTACTGTTACCTTGAAGCGGATACAACACATGGTGTCACGCGATATCTTTTTTTCATTCATTCAGAAGTTGAATGACTATCAATGGGCGGATCTAGAAGGGGTGCAGGTGGTACGCACACCACCCCCACCGCACCCCCTCCTTGGAGAGGTGCCCTGCCCCGCCTGGCGTGCCCTTTCTCCTACCAACACATGTCAACTGGTCAACTAGTAGCACCACAGTCACCACACGTTCTAATACATATAAACATACATAGTTAGTCTCTAGCTAGGCTATATGCAGCCGTCCACTAGTTTGCACAGGTCCACCAAATTTCAAGGCCCCCACAAAAAAAGTGACGCCAAATATTTGTGTCTTAATTTGGGAACCCATGAGTAACTTCAAGCTAAATGCGTATAGATGTAACTGATATCGCCAAATCTCGCAGTCCTTTGACCCCAGGGTCGTCCAATGGCATTACAGTTGAAACGGGACTCTAGCCTTCTCGAGATCCTAACGCCAGTTCTGAGGACCCTGTTAGTGTATAAGAATTTCAGAAAGTTTACACTGAGTCGTATGTTCGGCCATGGTCGACTGCTCTCCATTCCCTAACGCAAAGGAGTGTCATCATATTATAACAAAATGTGGAGCTAGGCCAGAAATATTTCATTTCACGAAAGCAAAGGAACCATACAGGTATTATAAGTCATTGAATATTTTGAAACTAATTTATTACAAACTATTGTTGCCATAGACAGTAACGTATTCCAGTCACATTATCTTCAAAATATCCAGAGCATTTTATCGCCAGGACCTATCTCATTCATATCTCATATATATTTTGTGATTACTTGGACTGAAATCTGTTACTCATATTTCTTATTCTAACCGGAATGAAAGTTGGATCTGCCTTGAATTGGAAGCCATGCATGTAAGCGCCCAGGGTAGCAATAGCATTAGGCCTAACCTATTGCTGCCATGGGTAGTTATGCAGCTTCCAGCATAAGGCAGCAATCAGTTTGAGCCCAGTTAGGTCAAGAATACTTTGTGACTGTTAAAAATTAATTGTTCCCAGCTTTATGCTGTTTATGAATGCTATGAATAACTAGGCCCATTCTTAGTACCGTTACGACCATCGTGTAATGGTGAGAAAAGTATCACCCTCGTCCACACACATTTTGAATTATAATTAAATGGACAACAATTGAATAATTTAGCAACCAACTAAGGGTCCATATTTATCTCTGGAAATGCAGGAGAGACCATATGAGGGCACCTAGAGTTCAAAATTTCCCGGGGGAGAACTCACGGATCCTGCATCTGGTTTACCTATCCTTGACCTGGGTCTTTCAAAGGTGCCATTTTTGTTGCACCCCTGCCCTAAGAAATTCCTGGAACCGCCCGTAACTACAGATGCAATATTATTATATATTCAAGATTCAAGTTAAGATCAAGAACGCAAAACCATTTTGATAAAATATGGAAACAAAGGTGGTCTGCACTTGTCCAGCTGGTTTGCTTGAGAATCGCGGTCTACTCTTTGTTTTCAAGGCATATAGTAGGAGAAAATGAATGGATGCTGATATGATATGATTTAATCCAATACCGACGTGATGGGAATGGACCTTTTCTAGTTTATCAATCCATCATAAGACGTTATATGATGTCATAATCAGCTACATGACGTGTAGGATGACGTCATAATCATGACGTCATGAATGACTCTATATAGTCCGTTTTAGCGCTTAATAGTCCGATACGTTATACGAATTGTATGTTTTTACCATTTAATAAGCATTCTGTTGAATATTTTGAAACATGCAGCGCCCAGTCAAACTAGTTTCAAAATAGTTAACAGCTTACCTGTATAGCTTTCTGGAAATTGATAGTCAGTGAGTTCCGAGATGGATCGATGCGCAACACGGACGAGGTGTGGGTGGAGCGTAGGTAGAGATGGGCGCGGCATAGCTAAAACTGGAAAGGTCCATTGATAAAGATTGTTTGACCGATGGGCGTCATAGTTCCGAGGACAACCATATCACTGATATTAAAATAGCAAATGTTATCAGGTAAAGCCCCACTTTAAAATGGGAAATAATGGACCCTTCCATTTTTAGCCATGCTAAAAATATTATATTTTGTTAATGGGGGATTTTGACGCGGAAAACAGCAATGCACCCAGACTTCTTAGTTGATGATGACCAACTCCTAAATGGACCTTTCCCGTTTTAGCTATGCCCCGCCCATCACTAGCTAACCTCCATGCACACTACGCTCGCGTTGGGATTGATAGATCCCCGAATGCCCGAACTGTCAATTTCTTGAAAACTATACAGGTGAGTTGTTGAATATTTTGTAACTAATTTGACTGGGTACTGTTGCTGGTGAGGCGGGTGAAACCCCCCTTAGAAATACGCATAAAGCAACGAATGGTGAACTATTAGCTTAAACTAGTTTGTGGAAACAGTCTAAAATCTCAGTTAAAATATACAAATATACACTAAACGACTACACCCGAAACAACGTATCGTATAAGTGGCTAAAACAGATTAACCCCTCTTGTTCCAGCTTAACCCGTTAATCGCCAAGCTGTTAAAAACAGACACTGTGCAGTGATTGTGGGGCTAAGCTTGTCCATTTCATGCCAGGAGACGAGTATTTTTGACAATTTACCTCTGGAACGACTGGCTCGGTAATCATTCCAGTGATACACTTTCAATAATACTCTTCTCTCGGCGTGCCAATGGACTAAGAGAAAACTTGAGTTTTCTGTATTTTTACAATACCGATTTGATGGACAGGAGCTGCAGTGGTCCGGAGCAATGTCTGTTTATAGGCCAACAGAAAACTATTTTTGCAAATTTCCAAAGAAATTTTCTCCTTTGCCTGTAAAGATTCCAATTTTCCTGAGAAATCTTGACCATTAAAGCTGTTAATTGATTTACGCTTCCATTTGAGCGCATATATATATATATGCGCAAGATTCGCTTAACGAAAAGGAATACAAGTACCTATTAAACAAAATCTCTAGAACCAAACTGGATTAGCCAAATGGGGCAATCATGGAAAATGTATACGGCGGCATTCTTAAGCTGCGTTTACCTGGCCCACGGGGTGCGGAATGCGGAACGCGGAACGGAAAGCGGGTATGCGGAAAGCGGGTAAAATATCTCGGTATCATTGTGTTATTTTATTGCATTTTTATTGGTGATATTGCGATATTTCTATCCAATATCTCTCAATAGCGACAACACATTATTTTACGCTTTGATATCTAGCTTTCCGCTGAGACCATTGCAAAATGTTTATGTACGGAGGCGAGAGATGTTGATCCAAAATGGGCGGATACTAACGACTAGATTCAAAATGATACATTGGCCTAATTTAACAACATGTAATTATAATATTAATGATTTCCTAATTTTTTCGACAAATTAGTTATTAAAATTTTAGACGATGCATCAGCTTTAAATACTTGGATTACTCTTTCGTTGCTATGTTACATGTGCTCTATTCCGCAACGGAATCTTTTCAGTCCGGAAAAATCGCTACATCGAGCGATCGGTTTTTCCGCATCGTGCCATTCCACGTTCTGCGTTTCGCATAACGCTTACCGCGTGCAGGTAAATGGATGAAGGAAAATAGTAAAGAGCGATCTGAGGTATATTCCGCGTTCTGTTTCCGCAACCAACCTTCCGCATTCTGCGTGTCAGGTAAACGCAGTTTTATAGGCGTAGTCTATATACCACCAGAGCGCTCCAGATATTCATCAATAGAAGCGTTCGATGAAGTAGAAAAAGACCTCACGAACTTTACGAAGGAAACGAGGTATTCACTGCTACTTGGCGGTTTCAACGCAAGAACTGGCACCTTAAACAATATAATACAATTAGACAAAGAATTAATGGAATTTTCTCAATCTGATATGATAGAAGAAACGATAAAAATAACAAATGATATCATAGAACGCGTGTCACAATATACAATTATAAATAACTATGGAAATAGGCGTATTGATCTTTGTCGATATAATCTATGCATTTATAACGGGGAAAAAATCGCAGTGTTGTTGATTATGATAAAATGCTAGGAACAGTATCTGACTTTAGCATAGAAGATTTCTATTATAGAAACTAGAGATCTACCTGACATCGAGGATATAACGAACCATGAACAAGAACCAAATTATGTACTAAACAAGGAAATCACGAATGAAGAAATTAGAACAGCTATAAGAAATCTTAGCAACAACAAAGCAGCAGAAACTGATTTCATATTGAATGACTGCATAAAATCAAAAGAAAACGTAATGTTGCCAGTTTATAAATCCCTTTCTAACTATAATTTAGAAACCGGCCTTATCCCAGCCATATGGACAGAAGGACTGATACCACCGGTCTACAAAGACAAAGGACCCATGGACGACCCTCAAAACTACAGACCAATTACATTAATTAGCTGCCTAAGCAAACATGTACCTCGATTTTAAGTAAAAGAATAAACGTGTACATCGAAAACGAAAATGTCATCAATGAAAAGCAAGCCGGATTTAGAGGAAAGTACACTACCGCAGACCACATATTTGTTTTAAACTCTCTAACAGAAATATGTAAAAATAAGAAAAAAGTTATATTGTGCATTTATCGACCTAGAAAATGCATTTGACACCGTATCCAGGGAGACGTTGTGGAGAAAATTATTACACTATAACGTAAGCGGCAAAATCTGGAAAGTAATTCGTAATATGTACATGCATATTAAATCTAAAGTATTTAATAACAACGCAATATCAGACTCATTTACATGTAACTGGGGGCTACGACAGGGGGAAACCCTTTCACCCATACTCTTTAACCTCTACATCGATGACCTTCAGGACTACTTGGAAGCAAACAGCTCTACAGGATTATCCATAGATGAGAATATCGACGCATATCTGAAACTAATGTTATTACTTTATGCAGACGACACTGTCCTCTTAGCGCAGGAAAGCACTGAGTTTTAAATAATGCTTACCAATTTGAATTAATACTGTAAAAAACGGAACCTCCGGATTAACAAAGTTAAGACTCAAATTTTAATCTTGGACAGCAACAAACAGGGATGGGAAAAAACTAAGCTTTTATGTTGACAACGAAAAAATCGAAATTACAGAAAAATACAAATATCTGGGAATCCACTTCTATTTTAACGGAAGATATAAAATGGCACAAAAAGCCCCTCACAGAACAGGCAAACAAAGCACACTATGCACTTTACAGACGGATAGAAAACATATATCTCCCCATAAATTGCTAACTAAAACTCTTTGACGCCACGATCCTACTTATACTAATATATGGCTGCGAGATATGGGGCGTTGAAAACTCGGAAATAATGGAGAAAGTGCAGTTGAACTTTTTACGTAGACTATTGAAGGTGAACTGGAGTACACCCAAATTCGTGATTTATGGCGAACTAATCAGGTGTCCAATTACTATCACCATCCAACCATTTTACCTATTGGACGTCTATAATAAATGGTAAGCAAACTAAACTCGCACATCTCATATACAAATACATGTACAACGAACATCTACACCACGGAACACAGTTTAAATGGCTTAAAACTGTCCAAACAATCCTACAAAACGCCGGAATGGGACAGATATGGGATAACCAAAACGTCACCCAATAAAGTACTGCCAAAAATCATAAAACAGACTGCAATCGACCAATTTATTCAGCGATGAGAGGGTGAAATAAAGAACTCCTCAAAAAGGAAAACATATAACATATACAAAACAAACTTTGAACTCGAACCATACCTCACAAAACATAAGGATTTGAACAGGATATAGCTAACCCGATTTCGTACAAGCAATCACAGACTGCCGATAGAAAAGGGGAGGTGGGAGGGAATAACTAGGGAACAAAGATCATGCACACTTTGTGACAAACAAGATATCAAGATATGTTTCTTTGCGACCATTTCAAACAAGGACAGAATTAGTATACTACCAAAATATTACACATACCAACGAAACTACTACAAATTCCATCAACCACTTTCTAGCCATAACCTCAACCTACTTATTAAATTATGCAGATTTATCAGGAGAATAACGAAACAGCTAAAATCACAACATAAAAAACAGTACCCCACAACAACCAACCCCCCCCCCACTACCGCTACCGTGGCTCTACCGCTATCCTAATGATACCGCTGACACTACCGCTACCCAGCCGCTACCTATACTACTACTACTACTACTACTACTACTACTACTACTACTACTACTACTACTACTACTACTACTACTTTTTTTTTTCTTTTTTCTTTTTTAAATCCGACGCCGACGCAGTCGGATACACTTCACGGAGGAACTCCTTTAAAAAAGGCTTGCAAACCCCCATAAAATATCGGGTGAAATAGCAGGCTTTATTAATAGAATAACAATGCAAACCTAACATATCAAAACAGTGCAAGCTAAAATACTCTATTACCATATACCACACTCATGGCATAACTACACAGAAAACACAATTAATAAAGAGCTGATAACATAACATAATTCAACAAAGCCATTACTATTTGCACATCGTGTAGTAGTAGTAGTAGTAGTAGTAGTAGTAGTAGTAGTAGTAGTAGTAGTAGTAGTAGTAGTAGTAGTAGTAGTAGTAGTAGTAGCAGTAGGCCCAAATGGCGAGCAAAGCTAACCAACAAGTGGTAAAGCGACTCATCAATAATTAGCAGTAAGCTACTGCTACTCATTGACGCCATTGAGCCGATTCATTTTTTGCACACTGTGTAGTAGTAGGCCCAAATGGCGAGCATAGTTACCCAATAAGTGGTAAAGCGACTCATCAATAATTAGCAGTAAGTTACTTCTACTCATTGACGCCATTGAGCTGATTCATGACCGGCAGGCTAAGTAGATCATATGTAGTTTAACGTAGCACACCGTATAGTATTGGGCCCAAATGGCGAGTGCAGCTCGCCAACAAGTGGCGAGGTGACTCGTCAATAAGTAACAAAAAGTCACTCATTGACGCCAGTTGGCCGATTCTTAAATACCGAGCAGGCGTAGTAGCCTTTATGTTGTATAATGCGCAAAGCAAAAGTATACAAACTATGACTACATAGATGGCGCTCTGGGTTCACATTCTAAATTTACCTCATTGTAAGTTTTTGTAAATTACCCTGGAACAATTACACCTACAGTAAACATTTACAACAGGATGCTAATTGTATATATGTAAGATGTCATACTCTGTTAACCTAATGAACTCGAAAGACGGATAACCTCCAGAATAGTGACGCGATGCTCATTTGATATTTAAATATACTGATTCCCAAGGTTAGGTTATTCGTTAAAATTATCATCTCCTAAGACATTAAACTTTTAAAATAAAGTCAATTAAATTAAATAAAATACCATATGTCAATATACAACAAGCAGTGAGTGTGCTAGCTTATACAAGTTCTGTTTCTGCTATTTTTAGATATCCGTGTTCAATTGATACTAGACCAGTTTTGCACCATACATCTTTAAATCTACTTTCTTTTCCATGTTCCACTAGCCTGTAAAATTCACAATGAATGCAGTTTATCAACAATGATCGAAATATAGCTTGTATGGCTCTTTGGTGGGTGTTTCCTCTTTTATCTCTGGCCTCTGAACACCGATGCTTCCAAATGGCCCACACTCCTACAGATAACAGGGTTACTAACAATTCTTTCTCCTTGCTATTAATGATTCATCCGATAGTTGAGCAATCTTTGAACATACTTGTTTCAGCCATTAATTTCACATATTTGATTCCAAATTTAGCAAGGAGCATATTGATATAAACCCAAAAGCCTGTAGCTATACAACACTGTGTAAACAGATGGTCTATTGTTTCCTCCTCAGTATTACATAATAAACACCGGTCTATACTTGTTATTTTGTACATATAAGTCAGATGGCCGACCCATAGCCTTCGATGGAGTAATCGCCATGCCAGGTCCCGTGCGTTTGCTGGTAGACAAGGTAGATGTATTGTTTTCCACGTATTTTTTCAGTTCTTTGGCGGGCATCCTAAAGTGTTCCAATGCCTAACTGCAACAGGAGTCTGTCTCCGACTTTGTATTAGCATTCCACACCAGGCTCTAGATGCCATGTTGTATTGTATATGCTCTGACTTAAATACTGATGTTGGTTCCAACATCTCTCTGTTGTCACGTGCTTTCGGCAATTTGAACCATTCACAAGGTATTGCATTCTTTATTCTAAGAAATAAGCGTTGGGCATCAATATGCCTCATTGATGGTGCTCTTGCTACATCCTGCATCGCAATCCAGTTGCGAGATTTTGGATTAACTAAATCACGTACATATTGAATGCCATTTTTGGCCATAGAGTGCAAATATAATACAGCATCATTATCACGAATCAACTCGTTGCCCCAAAGACGTTGCTCTAAGGCATCTTCCAAACAACTGGATTGTGGCATTGATCGTGTAAATATCTTTAAAGCTTCGAGCTGTTCTTTATATACGTTTGGTATCTTCTGATAGTTAGGTGGCAGTTTATTGCAAAAAAATTAACATTCTACGGGAAATGGATCTACGTCCCTTTGTAGAAGTGCCCTTGCAACACTTGACCAAGATGATTTTGAAGTGAGTAACTTATTCAAGAATTTCAGTTTTAGCAAAGCATAATTTGCTAAAACATTAACCAAATCCAGGCCTCCATCATGCTTTTCATTGGTGAGGATTGACTGCGATACTAAATGGGCTTTGTCCTCCCATAAGAAGGACAAAAGTAACGTGTTGATCTTTGACTCTACTGATTTGAACATATGAACTACAGAAGCGGTATACCACAGTCCAGATAAAATTAAATTATTACGGACAAATGTCCTGCCAAATACAGTTAGGCGACGTCGTTTCCAATTTACTAATGCACGCTTTAGCTTGAATAGCCTTTCTTCCCAGTTTATTATTATATCCTGTTCTCTACTAAAGTGAATACCCAAAATCTTTATGACATCATCCGACCCATTAATATCCATAACATTGTCAGTTCTGTCCTTCCATGCGCCCAAAAATGATCCCTTAGATTTGTCTCTATTGACTTTAAGCCCTGATGCCTTTTGAAAATCTGATAATATTCCATTTAAAATTCTAAAATTTGATTTTTTTTTACCTGCAAACACAGTCGTATCATCCGCATATTGAGACACATTTAGTGGCCTTTCTACGCCACGTATACATATTCCTTGAAATCATTACGTTGCCTCAATGTGGCCCCATACGATTCCATAGCCATGACGAATAGAAGTGAAGACAATGAGCAACCCTGTCTGACACCTCGTTCCAAGACTACAGGTTCAGATAGATGATTATTTACTAAATAGCAACTTGTTATATTAGTATATAAATATTGACCCATTTAATAAATCTGGAACCAAAGCCAATATGGTCTAAAGACGTAAACAAGAAATCCCATTCAAGTCTGTCAAACGCATTATCGTTATCAAGTGCTATTATTGCTGCTGGGATGCAATCCTGTTCAACTAATTGAATAAGGTCTCGTATAAGCAATGTGTTGTTTAATATCGTTCTTCCTAGTACAGAGCACGTTTGATCATCATCAATTACTTCGCCTAGGACTGCGCCAAGTTTTAATGTTAGTGCCCGAGTAATAATCTTATAGTCTACACAGAGTAGAGAGATTGGTCTATAATTCTGTATTTTATTTATGTCACCCCTCTTGTATATAAGACAAACATATGCTTGGCCCATCGAGGGGGGGGATAGATGCCCTTGCTTTAAAATGCTAGCTGCTATTTATTCCAATACTGCACCAAATATGTGCCAGAATGTTTGATAAAATTCAACTGGAAATCCGTCGCAGCCAGGAGACTTTTCTAACCTCATACCTTTGAGGGATTTTGTCAAATCATCAATTGTTAGTGATTGGTCACAACTTTCGCGACATGCATCTGGAAGTCTTTGCGTTATATTAACTAAAATATCTCTAGTTGCAGCTATATCACTTCCCTCAGATTTATACAATGGTTTGTAAAATTTGGATACTGTTTCCATTATCTCTGCATTTGAGGACACTGATACACCATCATTAGTCTTCAGTGAGCGCATTAATTTCTCTATACCTCTTGCTTTTTCCACGTTACAAAAGCAACGTGTATGCTTTTCACCCTCGGTGTGCATTTGTGCTCTTGCCCTTATTTTGACCCCATCGAACTGATATTGCTCTATTTCATTTAGTCTACCTTTTAATTTAACTAATAGTTTGTAATAATTATATTCTCCATCATTAATTTTCTTATTAATTTTACACACCGACCTACTACTACTACATCTTTACCTTTTTAAGCTTTCGCATTTCTCGTGCTTTCCTGATGGAATACTGCTTTGAAATATGTTTCAAGTCGGATTTAATATCCCCCCCCCACCAGTCTGTTATACATTCATACAAACTTCTCTTTTCATCCCAATGCCTCCAACAACTTTCTACACATTTGCGATAGCAAGTATCTCGTAACAACACTACGTTGAGTTTCCAAAATCCATCTCCTCGTTTGATCCAGTCAGCATTGTCTAATGTGATGGAAAACATATTGTGATCAAAGAAAGTTACTGGTTTTTTGTTAGTGTTACACATGTAACCTTTCAATGAGCGTTCTACATAGATCCTTCCAATCTGGATGCTTTCTTTCCATCGGTTGAAAACCAAGTAAAGTGCCTGCCCTCTGGATTTTCAATCCGATAAGTGTCTAACAAGCTTTTATATTCACAGATGTGTTTCAAAATATTATGAGATGTGTCATTAAAATTAGACCTAGCGTTTCTGTCTTTAACTTCTTCTAATATGCAATTAAAGTCACCGCCCATAATTAGGTTTTCATGAGTTCTGTCTTGAATTATTGTGGAAACATCATTTAGAAATTCACGACGCAATTGATGAGAGGTTGGCGCATAAAGGCACATCAAATTTAAACGTGTGTTTAGTACATCAATTGATGCACAAATCCATCGTCCATTTGTATCTGATGACGACGACATAACATCAACATAGTTGAGAAAGCGTGGCAGGATTAGAATGGCCACACCCGCACTATTACCTTGTGATAAAGAATAAAAAATCTGCCCTTTTGAAAAATTTTCGATAGATTCATACACTTCAATTTTTTTTACTTTGGTCTCTTGTAGAAAAGCAATATCAACTCTCTCATTTGTTAATTCTTCAAGGAAGTGGCGCTGCTTGAATTCGGTATTTACTCCTCTGCAATTGATGGTGCAGATAATCATAATTTGTAAAATGATGTTTACAACCGCCGTCATTAGATTAACTTGATTTGGGGTTTTTAGCTCGTTTCTTAGACCATTTACATAATTTTCCTGCGAATTCAATGTTTCCTAGTTCTACCACAGACACATATTCATATTTGGAAATATCGGAATCATGGCGCGCTGGACGATATTTCGCGTCTCTCGCCGTTACATATGGCACTAACACTTCACCCCCTTCTGATCAGTACATTACCATTTCATCTTTCATCCGTGAACTCTGTGTTTGAATGGACACATCTGATTCTACAACTGACATTGTAGCATCATCCATATCATTTACTTCAATCTCAGATTCTGAGCTATTGTCTTCTTTATGACACTTATTGCTACTTAAGTGACATTTGGCAGGAGCGTCATTTACCATATCTTCAAGCTGACTTAAATCAAGTGGGCTTAGCGGAAAATCGATTGAGCTTTCCGTCTTCTGAGTCCTAAATTTATCCTGTCCTAATTTTAATTCATCTTCTAAGGAATTGTAAACTGGCTCTTCTGTAAGATCATCATTTTCCTGCGTGTCTTTTACAGCCAGGTGTGGCTCCACTACATTTTGATTATTTTCTTGACTTAAGGTTATACCCTCCTCTAATACTTGAATTTCATCAACTGCAGTTACCTTAACATGATTTGATGATTTGTTTGTGTCATTTTCAGTGGCATGAACCACAACAACAGCTTTTGACTCAGTTGCATCCTTTAATGGGCGATTATCTCCTGATACTGAGTGCTTGTTTTGATTTTTTGGACAGCGCCATTTAAAATGGTCAACTGAACCACAGAGCAAACGTTTGTTTCGATTGGGACAATCTGTTGCCAAATGGTCAGTACTTAGGCAGGTCCGGCATTCTTTAATTTGCCCTCTATACCACAAGGGCAGGGCAAAGCTGCCATCAAGCGTCAATCTGCTTGGTAAATGGCTATCCACTTTATCAAACCAGATGCATCTTACACCGTTTTCTAGCATTCTGTCAAAGGGATACGTTTCCCGTTCAATCTTTTGCACTTTGCCATACTTCTTGAGTTCATTCATGATTCTGTCATCTGGAATTTCTAGTGGAACTTTTATCTTCACTAGTAACCTATCTGACTTGATTTCCACTACGTTACAAACTTCGCCTTTTACAATCAGAACATTTTCTAGAAGCTTTTCCTTGGCCACCTCATTTGACACTGTTACATTCCATACAGTTTTAGTAACATTGATAATCCCCTGCAAAGCAGCAAGTCCCGCCCCAATGACGTCCTTTAACCCATGATACACGTCGATAGCCGTGACACCCCATGCCTTAGTTGTTATCTTACGGCTTAGGTAACGCTTATAGGTTGCCATGGTGTTTTATAAAAAGAGGAAACTCATACTACTACAATATATAATACAAAGATATAACACCAAGACGTCGGGGAAAGAGCTAAACACTAAATAAATAGTGTCCCCTTTTGAAACCCTGACGTCTACCAACAAATATACGAATAGAGAGTACAGTCTTATATGTGTTAATTTGAACCACTTTCTAAATGGTTCACTAACACCTAACCGATTAAAGTGGTTTCCTAATGCATACTAACATATTACAGACATATATTTGTTAGTCTGTTCGAGTTGGCCGGGGACAGCCAACCGACCATAAAGATGTATATAATCAAAGTACTAGGTTTGCGCTTACAAATGACAAAGGAATTAAATCCACTCACTCAAGCGATCTTGCCGAATATAATGCGCTAGCTAACGAATTATAGAAATAGCATACTGGCGCGGGGAGAAAAGTATTGCATTGACCACAGTAAGAGGAGACCTATTAAATGGCTGAAACCGCCAGCTAAGAGGAGTGTGTTTAGAAAATGGAGACACAAAATGCGCTCCAACCAAGACAAGAATTTACAAATTAAACATAAAGTTTGAAAGGAAATACTAATATGAAATATATGTATAAAATTTATTTATGCGTTCACTACTACTACTACTACTACTACTACTACTACTACTACTACCACTACTACTACTACTACTACTACTACTACTACTACTACTACTACTACTACTACTACTACTACTACTACTACCACTGCTGCTGCTACTACTACCACTGCTACTGCTACTGCCGCTACTACTACTACTATTGCTACTGCTACTACTACTACTACTACTACTACTACTACTACTACTACTACTGCTGCTGCTACTACTACCACTGCTACTGCTACTGCCACTGCCACTGCTACTGCCGCTACTACTACTACTACTACTACTACTACTACTACTACTACTGCCGCTACTACTACTACTACTACTACTACTACAGCTACTGCCGCTACTACTACTACTACTACTACTACTACTACTACTACTACTGCTATTGCCGCTACTACTACTACTACTACTACTACTACTACTACTACTACTACTACTACTACTACTACTAACCACAACTACTACTACTACTACTACTACTACTACTAACCACAACTACTACTACTACTACTACTACTGCTACTACTACTACTACTACTACTACTACTACTACTACTACTACTACTACTACTCCTGGATATCGCGACATAACAAATTACATCACTAATTAGCTGCCACCACAATCATAATTGACGTACGGCTCTGTTATGGAAAATCGAAAGGTCCGTCACGAACGTGCAAATCGCGTGTCTCTGATAATTTTACGAGTTAGTAAACACTCTGTTTAGAGTTTTGGGTCCGGTCTGCATGTGGACTGTTGCTACCATACACGGCAAAATTCCACAGTCGAGATAGCCTCAAAGTTTTCAAGAGGTTTCCTGTTTAATTACTCTGAAATATAGATTCGGGGAATTTGGATTTCAAAGTTTTCAAGTCGACTCCAACACGCTTCCGAGCTTAGCTAATCGTGATCGGTCAATAAATCTAGCAGAGCTTTTAAGTCAAAGCTTGCCTAGCAAAATACAGTCCGCATAACATTATGTTATTTAAAAAAAGAAAGAAAAAGAACGTTGTTAATAATAATAATAATAATAATAATAATAATAATAATAATAATAATTGTGATGACAATGTTATCTCACACTTGCAATGTTTAATATGTATTATGTATATTTGTGTCCCATATGTCACGATGTGACCTGGGAATATCAAATAAAACTTGAAACTTGAAACTTGGAAAGGGAAACCCTACAATTCATTTAAATCGAACCTATCAATTGTTGGTAAAACTAGAATCATTATGGCCAAATTTAAGACTGGCAACCGTCACGCGCCAGTTGAGAAAGGTCGGTGGGAAGTTATACCAATGGAAGACCGTCTATGCCACCAATGTGACGGAAACGATATCGATGACGAATACCATTTTCTCTTTTATTTGAGCATTGTCGTAAAGAAAGAATAGGATACGTGCCAAATCATTGCTTCAACCGGCCAAACTATATTAAATTATCAAAATTACTTTCAACAGAAAATGTAAGGCTCCTAAAATACGATTTTCTTTCATACACAGCAGCAACGACGACGATGACGACGACTGTTGTGCTAGTTATATTGGCTTAAATATGTGTCCTGCGTTTAGGGGTTCCGGAAATGAACCATGATCGGATGATGCTCGGTAAAGCTGATGTTTATGTTCTACGTTAAAACATAATATTAAAGTTGTAAAACGATATCATAACCCTGTCTGATGCGCTATGTTCATTACTCGTCATGGTGTCGGAAATATATGAACTAGGGGTGTGCATTTGGAGCAATACCAGTACACGTGTACACGTTAGTTTTAACGAACGTGTACACGAGTGCATGTATTTGTCATTTTGCTGCAAACATGTAGTATTAACATGGCATCTATTTAGCCTAGTATTAAATGTAGAGGCGTGTAATATGGTGGGGTCGGAATATAAAATAACAATTTATTAACTCAACCTTCTACTACTCATTTTGATTAACAGAATACCAAATATTAAATTGTTGTGCTCCGTTAATGTCTATTTGCAGGTCAAGAGAAGACTATTTTGAAAGATTTTCACTGGGCTTTACAAAAAGAGCATATTGATATCATTCAAATGGATGTTTCTCAAGACCACTAGATGATGTTTAGGCCGGCTTTGACATTACCACTGAAATGTCCGGTTCCGTTACCAAGCCATTCATTGTAGTGGTAAATTTACAAAACTAATCCTCTCTTTGCCTGAAAATTGAAATTCATAGAGACCATTGCAGAGGCCGTTTTGGTCCGCCTGACCATTATAGGGTTAAAAGTTGACACAAGGGGGCTAAAACTGTGTTTCGACGATTAGATCTCCCGTATGACAAATAGTACGATCCGTCGTCGCATGCAGGTTGAAAGAGCGTCCACGCGGTATGATGTAGCTCGCCCGTCCCCGTGCACCTGGCCCATGTCACTTTTAACCCTTTCGTGACGAAACCGGCCAAATCCGGCCTCTGTAGTGCTTTCGAGTAACGTCCATGTACAGGATAGGAGAAGGCTATTTTTGAACATTTACTACTGAAATGCCTGGCTCGCTAACAGAGCCAGTCATTACAGTGGTAAATTTTCAAAAACAGTCTTCTCTTGGCCTATAAATAGACATTAAATAAGTAAAAATTAAAGATTTTCGAACAAATTTCGTCATTAAAGGGTTAAAGATGTCTTCGTTGCAGTACAGTACTGACTAGCCGTCTGAAGACGAGTTAGCAATGACAGCGGTAGCAGCAGCTATCTGTACAGCTACATTTGCAGAAACCAGTTTTAAACGAAATAAGCCCTCTATCTGGTGCCGACGATCATTGCAAAAACGTCCAGAGCTTGGCGCATGTGCGACTGTAACCTATGTTCTCCGACCAGAGCCTAGTGCTTACAAAATCTTCCTGCATGTGGAAGAAGTAACATTTACCGATTTGCTACATCGTATTTCTCCATCAATACAAAAGCAGGACACTGTCACGAGAGAGTCCATATCGCCACAAGAGAGACTTGTGACACTGCGATACTTGGCATCAGGTGAGAATCATAATTAGATGGTAAGCGCACTTAAAGATAATGATAAGCTATATATAAGACCTCCTGTATATAAAGGCCACTATACTGAATCTACAAAGACTGGGGTGGGTGGGGTGGGTGGTGATAAAACAATTTGAATAACTGCTCAGGACATATTAGCACAAGGCCTATTAGGAAACTAATGGCTTGTCCCCGAAGTGATACTCTACATGGAAAGGCTTGAAACCTTGGTCCAAACACCAAAAGTAGATCAAGTTACTTTTTAGACATCACATATGCTCCCCGGACGCGCTTGTAGAGGACGAACGGACAAACGAACGAACGAACGGGCGGATGAACGGACAGCTAAGCATAAAATTTATAATTAGGCTATGGTTAGGGTTAGGGTTAGGCTTTTTTATTTGAATCTGTCAGAAGTTTTATTTAGTGTATATACATGTCGACGTTTCTATGCAAGACCAACTTCTGAACAATCACTTGAGTTGTTTTAGAAATAGGTTTTAATAAAAAAAAAAAACTATTTGTAATTTTGTATATTGGCATGCCAATTTGCCAACGGCGCTCGTTCAATATCCAATTGCCCGTTGCTCATCGACCATGGTGCTGAAGTGTTGCTGACAATGGTATTGCCTAAAAAGAACTCACGTGTAGTTGAATAAATTTCTTGATTAAGGATTTAACAAACCTGAATCCTAACCATAGCCCAATGTTTCTGAAAAAGGTTAATTATCGCCGCTACATTTTTGTGTTTCTCTCTACAGTAATTAATTCATGTCCGACCTCTTAGAGGTTTCAATAATTTATATAGCATATACTATTCGTTTGGTTATAAGAAAAAGGATATTCCTGCAACACCGCACTCATTCCACTGTCATTGCAATTTATGTAATAATATTTGTATATATATACTCTTAAATTACAAGCATGTCTTACCAGGACCTCGAATCATACGATAGGAAAGAGTACACTGAGTCACATCATTCCTGAAACATGCGCAGCAAACATAATGTTGAAAAAGGAATTCTTAAAGGTACGTTGACTTGCTAAAATTTATGCATCCAGAAATATCTGTTTTATAGCAAACATCAGGTAAGTTGCTAAACACTATGCTTGAAAGATGTTAATAATACACGGCTATCAACCACCCAAAGTAACAAATTTAATGATACACTGATATCGATGAAAGAGACAAAGTAACAAATCTTATTAACCATATGGCATGACAAACTACTTGCATAGTAAACTATAACGCCTGGTGACTGTTATTAGGTGTCTGTGGTGGCTGGTAAACAGAAGATGGTGAAAAAGTTACATTAGAGAGGTGTTGTTAGAAAAAAGGTATGAAGTGCTGGAAGAAATGCGGTATAATTCGGAGTTCGTGTCTGTGGAGGGAATGGTGTTAGAGAACGTGGTAGATCAAATGAGAAATGTGATCTTGATAACTGGGAGGTCTGTAGCATTCCAGGCGATGCAAAGGCCAGATCGGTAGCCGTACAGGGTAGAATATCGGTGGTGGTGGCGGATAGGATGATAGAGGTATTTGCATTCTTGCAACAGAACTTGATGAACTAGGTAAACTGCTGCAGGAAGTAGAAACATAGGTGGAAGGAGGAATGACTGTGTTCAAGGCTGCAGAGTGCTTAGAGGCGTCTCACCATCTATTCATGACATCACATTTGATATCATCTTTGATTTCATCATCCGATATTTTCATGAGCTCATCTGCTATCAGAAGGCCAAAGGTCTCGTCTGCGTTTCGAATTTTCGAGTTTTGGGATTTGTTACTAATGCGACTATGGACCATGTCCATGATGCTAGTGCACTTTTCAATTGCCGTGCTTGTCGCCTGTTTTAGGTGTGTTACCTTGGCCCTCGATTGGGTGATGCTGATCGCTCAGTGGTAGTCACGGAAGTTGATTCGTCACGTTGGTCGTCCTTCGTCTCCAGCTGACTAATTAATCATTCAGCATTCTTTCGATTGGACGGAATGTCATCATCCAGGCATGGGGTCTCCGAATGTGAAGATATACTCTTAGGCTGTAGATAAAATATTCTCATACTAATTGTGAACATGTTTTGATATGTACGTCAATGTGTGTCTGCTTCGTACATATGTGTATGTATGGATATATATGCGCATGCACAGTCTACAGATATAATTGTGTTCATTCGATCCTGATCGCATACATTAATTTTCATTTTGCTAATATAGCATTTGTTTAACCATTGTTGCATATTTTACCTCGTGGCATCTTACTTTTGAAATATGTTAAATTATCTATAATATGAAAAAATAAAATACCTTCGGGATTTAAATAAAGTAATTGCATGAAAGACAAGAGCAATCAGAGAACTGTGTACACGCCACCTGAACGTGTACACGTGTACACATGTACACGTGCCCAGCCCTATTATGAACCTAGAAAAACCACATGATAATGATAATTAGCCATATCGCCGTAAATCGTCTCGCCCGGTCAGAACCAGAACTTAAAGCTGAAGCGTCACTATAAAACGAAACATTCATGAACTAATTTTAGTAATCATGGCCAATGCATTTCAAATCTTCCCTCCACAAAGGTTTAGTTTTAAAGGTAAAGAGTGAGAGGCTTGGCTGAGAACGTTTGAGAGGTACAGTTCAGCTAGTGGATTAAAAGGTTAGGGCCAGGATTTACAAGTTGACACTGCTGTATGGGTGACGAAGCTGAAGAAATTTTCAACAGCTTTACATTTGCAAATACAGAGGAACGTTCAGATTATAATCTAGTGAAAGATATGGTTTAACAACATTTCATATCAAGAAAAAATGTTATATATGAACGTTTAAAATTTACTAAACGCAAACAGATTGAAGCAGAAACTGTTGATCAGTTTGTTACTGCATTTTACGAGCTAGTAGAACATTGTGAATATGGTACACTGAAAGATCAGTTTATCCATGATAGGATAGTTGTTGGTATCCGAGATCAGAAGCTCCAGCGTAGACTTCAGATGGACAGTGAAATGACAGTAGAAAAAGCTAAGATGTCCCCTGGTCTAAATGAACAGGTAAAGAGGAGCATGAAACAATGCTTGGCGAAGATCGATATGACGCAAGGCACGAGGTTGATCGTATCGCATCACGAATAACACGCGTAAACATCAGGTCAGGGAAACAACAACAGACAAAGTGTTTCCGGTGCGGGAATGGGAGACACCATAAACGAAATTGTCCAGCTAAAAAAGGCGCCTGCCACCACTGTGGCATAGTGGGACACTGGGAAAGAAAAGCTACCAACAACAGAACAAATAACGTGAACAGAATTATTGATGCGCTTGATTCTGACAATCACCCTTCTGGTTCAGACTATGATCGCATCGAAACAGAGGCTACAGCAAATCCAATTAGGGGGAAATATGCTTTTGTTGGAAAGGTTTCACAGAACTATCCTACAGACTCTTCCTGGCGTATTAAACTGATTATGAATAAGAACAAAATTAATTTTGCTATTGACACAGGCGCAGATGTGACAGTATTGTCAGTTCTTGATACAAAGCTTGGAAAACCTAATAGGGTATTGTATGGAGCCCGCCACTGTAAACTTAATTGTGTTGACGAGTTCACTGCAAATCTTATGTCTAACCATGTCAAGTCCAAGCAGGTTGTTTATGTGGTCACGGATTGTCGACTGACAATAGTCTGCTTTGCCTGGGAAACTGACATACAGGCAATTGGTGTGGTTAAAATTGTCAACAATGTTCAATTTGAAAATACGCACCCCAACTTGTTTTCAGACTTAGGGGTGATGCAAGGTGAATATGGCATTAAACTTACCAAAGAGTATGTCCCATATACCTTCAATTCACCAAGAACTGTTTCATCAGTTCCCTTATATAAACTTATCAATGAGAAATTCCATACTCTAGAACAGACAAAGGTCATTCTTAATGTCAATTAGCCAACCGAGTGGTGCGCCCCTATGGTACCAGTATAAAAAGGGAAACATTATTGATGTTAGAATCTGAGTAGGTTGTACACGCGTGAATAGATTTTTCCATTCAGAAAAATGCATGATACCCAGTGTAAATGAAGTACTGGGTCGATTTTCAGGTGCTAAGGTGTTTAGCAAACTTGACGCCAACTCTAGGTTTAATCACATACCCATAACTGCTGCTTCTCAGGTCCTTACAATATTTATCACGTCATTTGGAAGGTATGCGTATGGCCAGGTACCATTTGAGCTCACGTCAGCTCCAGAGCATGCTCAGAAGAGACTTTCCCAAATTCTGGATGACCTTGAAGGGATTGAAGTGATTATAGATGATATTCCAATCCATGCTCCAAACCAAACATTGCATAATTCTCGATTGCAAGAAGTTCTTTCCAAACTGGAACGGGTGGGTATGACATTGAACAAAGATAAATGTGAGATTAGTCACAATAAAGTTAATTTTGTAGGTCATATCATTTCTGATAAAGGCATTTAAACGGCTCCCAATAAAATCAAAGCTCTGTCAGAAACGTCTTCATCAGAAAATCATTGTTGGAATGATAACCATGAAGCCGCATGTAAACTTCTTAAATCTCAATGCGTAAATAGCCCATGCTTTGCAATTTTGACCCCAATTTAGAAACCAAAGTGGCGTGTGATGCCTCTGGACAAGGACTATGTGCCTCTCTGTATCAAAAGCAAGAAAATGGTGACTGGCGATTAGTATTTTGTGCCTCGAGGTCATCGTCAAAAGCCGCACAGAATTATGCCCAAATAGAGAGAGAAGCACAAGTTTGGTGTTGCTTGGGCATGTGATACATTTGCCCATTTTCTTTTTGGACTTAAGTTTCAGATTGAAACTGACCATAAGCAATTGGTTTCGCTTTTTGGACAGAAAGATTTAAATGAGCTTCCTCCAAGAATCCAGAGATTTAGGATTAGGCTAATGAGATACAATTTGGAAGTGTCACAAATACCAGGAAAAGACATCCTTATTCCTGATATGTTATCTAGAGATCCATTATCATATGGTACAAATTCAGAAGACAAAGAACTACGGGAAGAGGTTACGTCATATGCGTCATGCATTGTAGCACATATTCCTGTTCCAACAACCTGTTTAAATACGATACAAGAAGCCCAAGCTGACGATGTCATATGATCTAAATTGATTCAGTTTAGCAAATCTTATTGGCCAGAAAGATACAAAATATTAGGTGCGCACAAAGCATTATCCATTTCGATCCGATATCAGTTTTACGGACAATATTCAGATGAGGGGGTCTCGTGTGATTGTCTATAGCATAATGCGACTTGTAGTATTGGATGACCTTCACAAAGGTCATCGAGGTATCGTAAAGTGTCGAGAATGTGCTAAGTGTTCAGTATGGTGGCATAGCGGGAAAATATTAGATCTTGTTCATAGGTTTGGTTCTTTGTATGCATGAGCTCCAGGATGTGATTGAGCCATTGATATACTCCGAGTTCCCAGATAGATCGCCTTTGGCAAAAGGTCGCTGCTGACCTCTATCACTTAAGGGATGTTACCTACCTTCTGCTTGTGGATTACTATTCCAGGTATGTCAAGGTTGCGAAACTAGAGCGAACTAAAGCGTCAGACATAATCATACATTTGCAATCTATCTTTGCTCGCCATGGCATACCTGACATTTTCCGTTCTGATAATGGGACCCAATTTTTAGCCTGGGAATTCAAATGCTTTGCCAAGAAATATGGCTTTATCCACACTACCTCTAGCCCCTTTTACAGCCACTCGAATGGTGAAGAAAAGCTGGCAGTTACAACGGCCAAATGTCTAATAAAGAGATCAACTGACCATTATTGAGCTCTTATACCTTCCCGGGCTACACCCTTAGAAAATGGGTTTAGCCCTGCCGAGTTGTTGTTTGGCCGCTGCCGTAAGACCATTGTTCCTATAGCAACACGACAACTATTACCTAAGCTCCCAGATTGCAGAAAGCTTAAACTGTTTGAGAACGATTATAGACAGAAAGCAAAATGTAACTATGACAGAAAGCACCATACAAATAATGTAGCCGAATTAGAGATTGGAAAGTTTTCCTCAAAGATTTAAATACTCATGGCAAAATAGTCAGATGGTTGCCTAAGCCCAGGTCATAATGAGGCCATTACTCCAGTTAGGGTTTTCCAGAGGAACCGCAAATATCTCACGCCATGTGGTCATGAGTCTGAAGATTCTGTGGACCAGCCAGTTGTTGATGATGAGCAGTCACCAAATGAACGTAATACTCAAATGACATGCAATCCCCATAGACTAAAATTCGGAGGTGATAGGTCAATTCATCCTGACTGGGACCTTGTTACCGCAGACTTCAATGACAAGATCCCATACAGAACGAGATATGGTCGTGCGTGTAAGCCAGTACATAGAAGGTGATATATGTTGACTAAATAGTATGTTAATGTTCCTATAATATTAGTGTGTGTTACTATGTTTGCATTATGCTCTCTAGGTACTTGTAAGAGGAAGGTTGTGTTAGTTATATTGGTTTAAATATGTGTCCTGCATTTAGGTTCCGGAAATGAACCTTGATCGGATGCCGCTCCGTCAAGCTGATGTTTATCTTCTAAGTTAAAACTTAGTATTAAAGTTGTATTCCGATATTATAACACTGTCGGATGCACTATGTTCGTTACTCGTCAACGACGAACAACAACCAACAACCAACAATAATGGACCTTTTCTAGTTTATCCATCGATCATATGACGTCATATGACGTCATATCCAACTAAGTGACGTGTATGCTACCGTCATAATCATTACGTCATAAATGAATCTATTTTCTCGCGTCTTTAACTCTTCATAGTCCGACACGTTGTATGCCTTTACTATTTAATAAACATGCCATAGGCAGCAACGTCGCCCAGTCAAATTAGTTCCATAATATTTAATAGCTTACCTGTATAGTTTTCTGAAAATTGATACACAGAGAATTCAGAGATCGATCGATCCCAACACGAGCGAGGTGTGGGGGTGAGCTTGGCTAGAGATGGGTGGGGCATAGCTAAAACTGGAAAGATACATTACACCAACAACTTTATCCATTTACATTATGAATATACTGCCACTATGGAGATACATGTATAAGTGTTATTTATTTGACCTCTGTATAAAGATGCTCTGTACATAAATAGCTAATATACAACATCAGCAATAACAACAACGACGATGACGACGACGACGACGACGACGGCAACAACAAAAATCGCAAAAACATTAAAAATAACAATGGAAATACTACGGCTGCAACAACAATAATAACATCTGTATAAATATCTTTAAGCTAAAAAATTAAACTCTGACTGCTCTGTATATAATTATCAAGCAATAACCCCATGTGGCATGTATATGATCTGGGTGTAAATAAATCAATGGCAATGTCAATGACAACATGTGTACCAAATGTGATGCTTTTATCAGAATTTCCACAAATTATTTAATGAATTTCCTGGACTAGAAGCCGTTAGACAATCATGTGCGGTGAAGCTGCGCTTGGCCTATGAGCTTTGTGAACGCCTTCTCGTGCTATCTGCGCCAATCTGCTCCTTCAAATGCTTTAATCATTTTAAAATGCATTGTGTTAACAAATCCAATTATCTGTTTGTAGGTAGTCACATTAGATATGCTTGGTTGGTCAGTCTTCCAGGTAGGCGGCACACTGCAGCTGACGACGTTGACACTGTCACCTTGCCTGCCAAAAAACGTGTAAATATTGTAAGTTGTGTAGCATAGATGAATGTAGCATATAACACTTTTCACAACTTCCCTTTCACGCATGCAGTATGGAAAGTAGTACTGTATCTACCGGGACACAAAAAGGCAAATGGTTTATGTCCTTTGAAATGATGATGTTGTATAGATCTGACAAAATGAGAAAACATTTTCAGTGAGTTCAGATTCTCGCCCTTCCGGGCTTTTCCCTGACCTCGATCGTTGGAATTTTGAGCCTTAAGTCAGGATTGTTCTAATGTATATCAGACACCCAATTTGTTGAGGATCCCGCCAGCACAGCTTGAGCTACGTGCGTACGCACATACATAGTACACACAGATAGGGAGATTAATCACAGGGGCGTTGCCAGGGGGGGGGGGTTCGGGGGGTTCGATCGAACCACCCCATTTATACAGAGTTCCGTTTTCTATTCATCACAAAATTATTTTTATGTATGTTCTCGCATGATTCCTGAGCAGTCTATAACTTATTAATGTCTATGTACAGCGCGTTGTCGGTAGTGGCAGTCTATAAAGTTATTATGTCTATGTACAACACGTCGGTAGTAGCAGTCAGTAGATTTATGTGCCGATGCGGTAAGTATTACTTAATCTATTCTAGTACGGTATAGTAGACTGATTTTAATTATGACTGAACACGTGTTAGCAATATTATGATCTTGTTGCCAAACTAATAATCATTATAATCGTGTCTCTCATCAATAGTAATAATTTTAGGGAAATTATTTAAGATCAAAATACGGAAAATTCCGCCATAAATTAATAGGGCCTAGCTGAAACAAACATTACGCCACCAAATAGGCGCACCGTGACCTATTTATGGTTACCGTACTGGTACTAGCGGCTGCGCTCTTGTACATTGCGGTCCTAGAATCTGATCACCGTAAAATTTTCGTTCATGTAAATATGACTGCTGACTCTGTCTCCTGCATCAACCAGTCGTTGTTGATAGAACATCCGCAGTATAGGCCTATTGGTGTTGGTGGTTGACAGTGTGGCAGCGGTGGTGGTGGTGGTAGCAACAGTAGAGTAGTAAAGGGGTGGGTCCAGCCAGTGAGGCTGAATTGGAATTTTGGTTGGGGTTTTTCACTTATATCAGACAAAATTGGTTCTTTAGTGGTATTGACTCAAGTCATTCCAGTAGTAAGTTTTCAAAAATTGTATTCTCTTGGCATTCTCTAATAAATAGTGCTACAAAGTTACTAGACATTTTAATTTGCAACATTTTCTTGGAAATGCCAATCAGTGGTAAATTTTGGAGTGCTTAGGCGGTATATCTCTGGAGGTTTGCTTTTGCAAACTTGTCTATCTTGTAGCCATGGTACAGAGTCAGACGGACTACCCATTAGCAGGAGATACTAGTCCTGTATACTCCTGATTGCAAAGGTGGTTTCTGAGACACGAAGTTGTTCTACTAGTCTGATGAATATTTTGGAATGTACATAATTTACAGGTTGCTGTTTTCGCGTAATGCACCATGTTTTTATACAATGATCTTTGTGGGACATGGATAACCTCTATTGATTGGGATGGTCTTTAATAGCAAAATGTGGTGCAACATGCACCTCTTGATACAAAGTCAAATCTACCTGAATATCCCAATTGAATACCACCGAGGTCCGCATATTATATTTGTGTGCCTCCCGTCATGTACTCCTGTCAAAGGTGGTAAATCTGATCATGTTCTATTTTCTAGATTTAAAATGGGCCGGCCTGAACAAAGAAAACGTGATGCACAGAAAGCTGCAAAGACATGTCAAAAACTAGATGCATTTTTCACAAAACGGGCTAAGACATCAGAAAATGAACCAAATGATATTGATCGTACTGTGGGAAAGAATGTATTGCAATTCGTGGTCATAGAGAGGATATTAAAGACCCGGAACTTCAAAGTACTGGAAACCCTGGAAATTTCCTGAGTTTGTTAAAATTTCTCGCGAAATACGACGAGACAATGATGACTCACCTCAACTCCCCAGCAAATAAAAATGCAACTTACATGTCACCTCAGACTCAGAATGACTTGCTGGATATATTGGGAAATCATATCTTGTTGCGGGCATCGTAAATGAAATAAAGCAGGCTCGTTTTTATAGCATACTAGCTGATGAAGTTACCTCTCATAACGTTGAGCAATTAGCTTAATGTGTGCGATTTGTTTATGCTGTTAATGGTGATATCAGAGAAGAATTTATTAAGTGTGTAAAGTTAGAACGGATAACAGGCATACATATAAGCGATGCTATAATCAAGTCATTAAAAGTACTTTACCTCCTCATAGAAAATACCCGTGGTCAGGGATATGATGGGGCCAGTAACATGTCATCTAATAATGTTGGATTACAAGCACAGATAAGAAAGCACTCCCCTTTAGCCGTGTATATTCACTGCAGTGGACACTGTTTGAATCTGGTTATTGCACAATCATGCAGCCTGCCAGCCGTACGCAACGTAATAGACAAAGTGAAAAGCTGTTCACTGTTTTTCTCCTATAGTCCAAAAAGGAATGGTTTGCTCGAACTCATTATTCAGGAAAATGTAACAGAGCCAACAAAGCGTAAAGGCCTAATTGATTTGTGTAAGACCCGCTGGGCTCAGCGGCATGATGCATACAAACATTTCTATCAAGCATATACTTTTATTGTGGAAACTTTAGAAACGATTGGTTACGGCCGGCACACTGAAAAATATGGTAACCTGTACAGTGACTGGGATACTAAAAGTCGCTCTGAGGCTCAGCAAATGTTAGCTAGTAGCACTGCATTTGTACGCATGGCTGAAAAGGTGGGAACAATTGCAACGAAACCACGTGTTGCTAGGAGACAAACACAACGTAGTAACATTGAATCAGATTCAGTTATCGGATACTATAGAAAGAACCTAGCAATCCCTTTCCTGGATCACATTGTATCAAATCTGGATTCTCGATTCACTAGCCTATCTGCTACTGCGGCTAAGCTGCTGGGACTCGTACCATCTGTATTTAAATCTGATTTAAATGGACATGATAACGAAGTTGATATCCACATAATCCTTGAAACGTATCCAGATGATTTGCCATCTCCAGAATTGGTTGGCTTTGAACTACGCCGCTGGAAATCACGCTACGAAAATGTAGCAATTGACAAATGCCCAACATCACCAGCAAAAGCAATAAAGGAGTGCGATAAACTGAATTTTCCCAACATACATGTCCTATTACAGTTAACATGTACCATTCCTGCTACGTCATGTGAGTGTGAGCGAAGTGCAAGTACGATGCGAAGACTCAACAATTATATGCGTGCCTCTATTGGACAAGATCGTCTATCGACACTTGCGCTACTTCACACTCACTATAACAAACCAATCGACCTTGACGAAGTTGTGAACATTTATGCGAAACTCCATAGCAGGCGATTGGAATTGGATTCACTAATCAAGTAGCCTAATATAAACACCTCACAAAAAGTAAGTCCCCCCCCCCTTAAATATGGGCTAATATTTTCTTAAGTGTATGTTCGATTGGAATGAAGTTTCACGTAGATCACCGGTCAAACTATAGGAACAATATGTGAAATAGGTTTGATAAGCGAGGTATGGCTGAAAGAAAGTACAGTCGTTGATGTTTTCCTAAAGTTAACGTCAGACAGGCTGATAGACCAGGAATAGGATTTTTGCAATTTTTAAAACAGGTAAATTTTGCATTTAGCGCATGCTCAGTCAGGCATGACTCAGCTTATGAGGGAATCCCTTTAACATACTGTTCCTATAGTCTGACGGGTGATCTAGTTGAATTATCAATCATTGCAATCGAACATATACTGAAGAAAATAGTAGTCCATATTTAAGGGGGCACTTACTTTTTGTGAGGTGTTTAGTTAAGGCATTGATGTATGCACCTCGAAATAAGCAGGTTCCTTCCTAAATATTGGCTATTGATTCCCTAAGATATACCTCCTCATGTAACCTCATGTAATTTCTGGACGAAAGGTTGATTCCTATGAGTCCAGATCTTCATCCTCAGTCTTATTTCTTGCGTGGTGTGTCTCGAGCACTCTAGCTTGGCTTCAAACTTGTATAAGCCTAGCACTGGCTTACCACACGACCACCTCAGCAAAGCCAATATAGACTCGTTTCGCCAGACTTGATATCAGACTGACGATTGCCCACTGGACAATCGTCAGTCTGATATCATGTCTGACGAAGCGAGCCTATATTTGGCGCTTGCTGCGGTGGTCGTTTGGTAAGACTCTCTAATCCAGGCAGTGTTAGGCGATACAGTCGACCGTTGGTTCGAATCTTGCTCATATTTATGGGGGAAATACTTATTTTGAGGTGCATATAATTAGAATTCCCATGAGTGGGTCGAGCGTTTCACAATTCAGATAAATCATAATGAATAGTTTTAATGTACCCTATCAAACTACCCGATCACGTTTCTGGTATTATTGTATCAACAGAATGGCCTAAAGATAGAATATAATAGAATGATGTACACGCATAAGTCTCAGTTTATTTATCCCATTTTTGACACAATTTATCAGTAACATTTCAATATTCTGATAGGAAGATATAGTTGTCCCTTGTCCTGCATTTCGTTATTTAGGAAATATCAATTTGCAGGACAGGAGGCAACTCTATTTTTAAAATTGTACCACTGGAATGACTGACTCTTTATTGACATACAGGTACAGAGGTTGAACGTGTCGGGCCCACACATTAATGATTCCGTACTGGGTGGATTTCACAAAGATTAGAAGTTTGTTTGAACTAGGAAATTGGCTATCTTTCTATGACACCTGGAATTTGACTGGCTGTTGCCATAGAATGTAAGCCAATTTCTTAGCTTAACCAAATTTCGAACATTTGTGAAATCCACCCATGGACAAATTTGGTATCGTTACATCATACGGGGTGGTTTGAAATGCTTAGAGCCCCAGCTTCCGAGATCCTTAATCGACCAGGTTCATATAATATTTAATCAATTCAGGCATATTTAATACAGTCAACTAAAGCTCAATATATACATCCGAAAATGCACGAGAAGCCATCTAAGAGCATCCGGTTTTCAAAATTTCACGGGGGAGGACTCCCGGACCCCCCGTTTGGTGATTAGGTTCCATTTTCTTCATATTAAGAACCACCCCATTCCATAAGCTGGTTACGCCCCTGAATCAGGACACAATTGGCGCGACTAACATCCCATTTTTGTGTCTATAGATAGGTGCATGCTATAGTTGTATTCTCTCCACTTTCTATACTTAGTCAATGTATTCAAAGTGCGCAGGTAGCTTACTCACTATTTGTACTGCGGTCTGTGGCTGCAATAGTTTGAAAATATCATGCAGCTGCAATCAGTCCTTCCTCTTTCATCGCTGGTTCATGTCCTGAGCGAGAATCCCTAGCTCCTTCATATTCTACTTGATCGTCAATGCCATAGATATCCATAGATTGGACACTACGCATGTCAGCGGCCTGTTGGAACCGTGAGGTATATGGGGAATCCTCCTGTTGAATAGATGCGTTTTCGCTAGAATCCAACAAGGTGACTTCAAGAGGGCATAATTCATAATATGCACATTTAAACGATTATCTGCTTCTTGTGCACACTAGAAGAGATGTGAGTTAATCGGAAAAAAGCTAACGTTAAGAAATTCCAGGCACATGGATAAAAGCTACGTTGCCTAATAGACGCGTAATGTGTTTCCGTGATTCACTGAAATGACGCAAATTGCCCTCTAAAGGCCCATGAAAAGAAATGTAATTTTCTTTAATTTATAGTCAAGTATATAAAATATATATGTCTTATTTCTGTATATTAAAATGTTATTCATTTCGTCAAAGTAATATGGTTACAAGGCCATTGTCTTAAGCACAGAAAATGGGAATGGCTATTTAAAATAAACGGTGTATGTACAGAATGTCACACATGTACAACAATGCACTATGCTATTCCAAGCATGTACCGAGATGCCACTGCATAAGTCTGCATTCCTCTATAAATGTGAGGAATATAATGATATCTCATTCTCAGTACATGCTTGGACTAACCTAATAAGCACCAAACAATGCATGAGTTATACAAATGTGTGCAAATGGACATTCCCTGAGGAAATTTTCTTGGTCGTTAAAGTGTTAATGGACCTTTCCAGTGTAATGGCGTCATATTACGTCATAATCAGCTAAGCGACACGTAGGATGACGTCATAATCAATACGTCCTAGATGATTCTATATGGGCCGTCTTTAACTCTTAATAGTCCGGCAGGTTGTAAGAAGTGTATGTCTCTACCATTTAATAAACATGCTGTTAAATATTTTGAAACTAATTCGACTGGGCGCTGTTGCTTCCATTGGCAGCAACAACACTAAGTCAAATTAGTTTCAAAACATTCAACAGCTTATCTGTATAGTTTTCTGAAAATTGATAGCCAGGAAGATCAGAGATCGATCGATCCCAACACGAGCGAGGTATAGGTGGAGCTTAGCTAGAGATGGGCGGGGCATAGCTAAAATTGGAAAGGTCCATTATTCGAGCTGTGTGGTTGAGATCCTTCGTTGACACCATCCTGCTGCCTTGAAAATTACATTGCTGCTTTCTGGATTGAAAACACAAGTATTAAGTTGACTAAGAAAGATCTAAAGTTTACAATCAGGAATATTTGTACAGGAAAACAAGGCAACAGCGATTGATCAAATATTGCTATATTGCATCATAATCATCATCATCATCATCATCACCAGGCTTGCACTAGACTGTGCAGTCGATGATATGCCATCGCAAATTCACACGCTTTTGCCAACTTAGATGACGCTCTGCACCCATCCACCTACCCTTACCCCAGGTGCGGTGCGAAGGCTCGTGCGAACATTGTCTCGTAATCCGCAATCATATTGGTAACTAATATACCAAACTTTGTTGAAATCCGCCAACTTAAACATTCTGCTCCCTCCAACTCCATCCCTCCTCACCCCACCCCTGAGGCTGAGCCCAATAAAAATGTTGTCTTGCAGTCCATGAGAATCATAGTCTCAACTCCACTTTTAGAGTAAGTATTACATGAATAATATCTGGCATCCTTGTGTTTATATTTCAGAATCAGATATCCAGGTACCAGGTTGCCTTTGGACTCGATAGGTGTCCTACTGATTTTAATTTACAAGCTCACCAGACAGGAATTGATCGGATGATCGCTTCGTCACTCATGCATAGAGTGGAATGGTTTAGATCTCTGTAAAGTGACATTTTACCTGATTATACCTCCCGACATAGTCCATACTCGAAACACCTATATGCACTTTCTAGTAATTGCCGTCTTGCACTAACAAAATAACATAGTTTTGAAACTATTGAGCGGGTTTTATATTTATCATCTCGTGCACATCACATGACGCGAAGATACACTCACTAGTTTTATCTAAGGCATAGATAAGTTTTGTAATGTAAACCCTTTGAATTGTGAAATTCCAGGATACACAAAACAATGACACGGTTAGCCCATTAACCCTTGGAAGCTCAATGGCTCAATTTCATGACAGCTGTGCAGAAAAGCTGTGGAAACCTATGAAACAAATTCTACTGGATGCTGCTGCGGTTTTTATGGCAGTAACGGCTCCTAGTCAAATATGTTAGAAAATATTCAACAAAATATTTATTAAATTGTAATTGATTTTTATCCAGATGCAAAGTGGGTCATATTATGTGATGTTGTTTGTCGCCCGCCATTAGCCCCACCGTTCCTACGCATATGCAGGGGTCGGTGTCAATGTTTTGTAGCGAGATCTGTTTATTATTCAGAGTTATACCCCCTATAACAAACCTGAAGTTCATTGAAAACATAGTTCACCAGAACATATCTCCACACATTTAGTTCAAATTCTGATGTATCAGTTCTAATCATGTTTCATTAAGATGGAATTTCGAGATGTGAAATGAGTATGACACCTACTGTCGATAATATTTTGAAGCTAAATGTCTCCATTCTAATTTATTAAAAAGTATACAAGATAATATTTCTTAAAGCTGCATATACACACTAAAATGCTTGAAAATATGTGTTCAAATCCCAGAATAAATCTTCGCATACGATGATTTCATTAGGTATAAATTAATATAATTGTTTAAACTTTTAAAATTGAATTATAGACATGAGCCCATAATTCAACTTCACAACAAAGAAAATTATCCTATTTTATACGGAATGAAATCATCATATGTTAAGATTTATTTTGTTTCATTAATTTGAGGTACACAATTTAAGCCTCTAAAAGTTTCAACATTAACCATTTTATTTTCAGCATTTCGGTGTGAAATGCATCGTTAAGCTGTGAATAATGTGTAACTGTTGTGCAAAGATAAAACAGTTAAGTGGTCACTTGTGTTTTAGTCAGCGGTGGCAATCATTGACATAGGAAAATTCTGATTGACGTCATAAAACCATGTTGATCTAAGAAATATATGCTTAATGCAAAAGATTTCCAGATTGTATTTGAAGTATGACTGGTTAATATGATCTGATGCCATAGATGTCCTTTCAAGGTAAGACTTTCTTAGCTGAAAATGTGGTATGAAATCCATCATTGGTGTCCTTTGGAATGGTCAACATGACGAACTTCTCGCCAATAGCTGCACGCAAATTAAAAATTGGGAATCCCTTAATGAATGAAAACAAAACAGAGTTCACCCACATTTACCTGTCTACAAAGCATGAAACTAAAGAAAATGACGATCCAC
The DNA here is from genome assembly GCA_034401795.1 of Chaetoderma sp. LZ-2023a. Taxonomy (NCBI): domain Eukaryota; kingdom Metazoa; phylum Mollusca; class Caudofoveata; order Chaetodermatida; family Chaetodermatidae; genus Chaetoderma; species Chaetoderma sp. LZ-2023a. The sequence continues at coordinate 78,898,023 of CM067367.1, forward strand.
TTAATGGCGGCGAATCATGGTGGACAAGTAAAATCCTGGCCTCTCAGCTTTGTAGTAATGCTGCAATTGCTACACGTTGTGTCATGTGGAGCATTACTTTGAAGTCCTTCTGGAAGCTATGGGTTCGTAGATCAAAGATGCACTTGACAAAAATACTACGTTTATCCAATGCAATCTGCCTATCCTTGATGCTGTATAACTATAACAGCTGGCCAGCTAAAAAGGTAGCGCTAGATAAACTTGATGCCTGCCACCGCCAGGCCATTGTATTAATCTGTTAAGCATGCTATGAGGTAACTTCAAGAGAGCAGGACTCGGTACACTCAAATCAAGAACGGACCTGAGGGAGCCAAACATTTTGGCCGAGGACAAGACACAGAGGACAAAAGCGAAGAACGCCTGATTGCAGCTGTATGATGTTTCTACTACTACAGCCACATAATACAGCAATAATACATGCATGGCCAACATGAAAAGAGAGCCATGGCAGTTGACATATTGAAACATATTGTGTTTGTATATGTAGCAATTACCTGACCATAGGTCAAGTGGTCATGATCGCAAGGTTATAGATAGTCTGTGTCAGTGCATAATGTAATAATTTGTTACAGGTCATTTGAAACTCCCTCGATCCAGTGTATCAAAATCCAGCTAATAAACGGACAATACAATCTTAGAAGAAGACCAATTTACCACTGGATTTTGCAAAAAATAACGTCCTGTTGTCTCGCAATTAGCTACATCTTATAGCCACTGCAGATATCGTTTTCATCTGGCTTGACCATTAATCAAAGTTCTTGCCAAACTAGTGTTAATTTGCAGACCAAGAGACATCTACCTATTGAAGATGTACCACTGGAATGGCTGGGTCGTTTATCCATGTTGTAAAATATCAAAAATAGTATGTTATCCTGAAAATGGGCACTCCTCAAGATCAGAGCAGAGATCATTTTTGACTAGCTTGATAATTCAGCTTTCCAGAGTATTCATCTATCGTCTGACGTCATATGACGTCATAATCAGCTAATCGGTATGTAGGATGACGTCATAAACAATACGTCAGAAATGATTTTATATGGCCCGTCTTTAACTCTTAAAAGCCCGACACGTTGTACGAATTGTATGTCTCTACTATTTTATAAGCAGGCAGCAACAACGCCCAGTCAAATTAGTTCTAAAATATTCAATAGCTTATCTGTATAGTTTTCTGGAGATTGATACTCAGAGAGTTCAGAGATGGATCGATCCCAACCCGAGCGAGGTGTGGGTGGAGCTTAGCTAGAGGTGGGCGGGGCATAGCTAAAACTGGAACGGTCCATTAAAGGTTTAAGATGTACAAACCCATGCTCCAGAAACCGCTGATGTAAGATTACCATTAGCTATCTATCTAGAAGAAAATGGTTTGTGAACGTGTGGAGCAAATGATAGAGCATTGATTGCTATGCCCCGCCTATCTTAATCTAAGCTCCACCCACACCACGTCCGTTTTGGGATCGCTCGATCTCTAAACTCCCTGACTATCAATTTCCAGAAAATTATACAAGTAAGCTATTGAATATTTTGGAACTAATTTGAATGGGCGTTGTTAGTGCCAATAGAAGCAACTGCGTCCAGTCCAAATAGTTTCAAAATATTCAACAGCATATTTATTAAATAGTAGAGACAATTCGTACAACGTGTCTGACTATTAAGAGTTACAGACGGGCCAAATTTAATCACTTATAACGTAGTGATGATGGCGTCATTCTACACGTCACTTAGTTGGTCATGGCGTCATATGGTCGATGGATAAACATTGTAAATTCACCAAAGCCATAGAAGTCGTTCACATTCGTGACGTATATTTTGCTTTTCGTGAGGGAGCCATGTCATTTTGATTGCTATCATGTAAGTGATGTGACATATATGATGATGACGCCGGATACTTAAGTGACGGATATGACCCTCTGTGGCTCTAGCCAGGTATTGTTGTTATGTAAGCCTACACATTTGTCGACACTTTTGTCAGATATGTTAGTTGTCCTTTTGACCGTAGCCACATACATATCTGTTTACAACGCAGGTAAAATGTCAGCATACTTTGGCCGATTTTGAGGCCAAATTATACTAATAGATTTTTATAGTAGTATGGTCTATGTAGTTGAGTCGTAGGGTCGGGATTAAAATGATACCACCTCCCTCAACTTGCCGCCATTCGCCGATCCGTGGCCCCCACCGCCCTCTCAATCCCTGGGGCATAGGATTTTTTAGACATGTGGTTGGTGTATGCCTCTAGATGGAGGCCCCCAGGGTTGTTGAGACATTTGGTTGGTGTATGCCTCTAGATGGAGGCCCCCATGGATTGAGAGGGCGGTGGGGGCCACCACGGATCGCCGAACGAGGTAGTATCATTTTAATTCCGACGCTACTACTAGGCAGAATGATACCACCACCATCAATTGGCAGCCGTTCGGCGATCCGTGGCCCCCACCGCCCTCTCAGGCCCTGGGCATAGGAATTTGAGACATGTGATCGTGGTAGGCCTCTAGATGGAGATGGGACTGTGTAGGCCCAGACAAACACGCCAGAGTCGCATCGGCATGATGGGACCACCCAACGTGTCTGCCATCCACCTTGACAACGCTCACCTGGTAGGATGCTAAAGTGATTAGCATTTGCACCACGGCAGACTCTGGCATGTTCACATGTTATGCAGAGAACCTGGTGTTGAGCAGGTGTCTCCAGCAGACAACCACGTCCTACCCTCTCCACCCCATAGAATTGGCAGACAGACTCGATCTCTTCACGTGGGTGAAAGCGGTCGTAAAGTTACTCCGCAAGGGGTCGACCCAAGGATTGTACTGGGGGCCATCCCGGAAGTGGGCCCATTTGGCATCCAATATCATGGCAATCTCAACGCCCTGTGCAACTGCTGTAGACGCCAGCACGAGCAGTATGATGAGCATCATGACTATATATGAAGAGTTAAACTGAACAGAGTGAAGCCCTCGAGAAATAGCTGTGCCAGATCGAGCCCTGTTCCATCCGGACCGATAGTGATCTCCATCCCCTCAGGGGCAGGGGCTAGCTGCTTCACTCTGCTGCCGGCTAAGAAACATAGCTCTAGGACTATATGAGTCATTTGCGGGCTAGTGAGTCCGACTCGCTGAAGCAGTTTGACAGCACCCTTGGCTTTGGAGACATGTGACACACCATCTACCTGTAGGATGCCCTCCTGGAGGTTAACCGCTTCTTCTGGTCCATCGAATGGACGACGCAACAGGAGCTTTCCACCTGTAACCCCGATCCGGTGACCCACCCCCGTCAGGGAGACACCTTCACCTATGTAGGTGTGGAAGGATGATCCCCGATTGTCTCATCCCTTTTCACGACAGTGGAGAGGGGAGTAACCTCTATCTCAATGACTGCGGGAGGCCTCTGTAGTAGCAACCATGTTTGCCAGTCACCCCTAGGTCCAGCGCAGTACCATACTTTATTCTTCTCAAATATGAACTGCAGGTTTTTTGCTAGGGTCAATAGCAGACCATCATGGGTCATCGGCGGGGCACCGCTCGAATAGTGTTTGACCAGATGAAAGCTGAAGTCGTTATTTAGGGTGTTGATGTCTGCCACCTCTGTATCCGAGAGCTCAATCAACGGCTCGAGGATGTACTTCCTCTTTGGGAAATCGTACCGAAACACGATCTTGTGGCCATCTATGGTACGACACAGGCGCTCCTTCGACACATCCTTGGGGGTCTGTGGGCAGCTCCAACCCATCACCACCAATGGTGTGGAGGGAGAATGCTTTTGAGTTTGCTTCGTACTGTAGGGCGAATGACTTGCCATCGCTCTCTTCTACCTTGGCAGCATCAACTGTGTACACATCTGCCAGGTCAGCAAGACCAATCAAGTGAGCAAATATGGGTTCTATAGCACTCTATAGGAGGGGTTTAAATAGGAGATATAACCATGCCGATTCTCTGACCTAGAGGGGAGACGGGTGGTACAGTACCATGTAGAATGGGTACTCTTCGAGGTGCCCCAGCGGGGCACAACACACATACACGCCGATGTGCTACATCAAGCTCCGGGCAGTGCTCACAGCAGCTCACTGGTAGAAGTCGGCAGGGACGCGATAGAGTATCTCCCAGGTGCCAACAGAACCTATGGAAAGCTATCAGTCCTAGCCTGTTCACACGTGTAAATCACCTGTTTGACAGTCCCTCCATTAACATACATGCCAGCACGGATGGGAAATCGGACGCCCATTTAGAGTTTACACTGTTATTACTCATTGACCTGACATGATATCACACCAGGAATATCTTACCTATGCCGAGATGATGGACCCGATAGAGGGCTGCCCAAAGGCCGCACAGATGCTCGCACAGCAACATATTTGTCAACAAGAAGGAGAGCGACTATAGCGGGAGAGCTGATATCAACAGGCTGCCAGCATTGCAAGGAGGCGAAGGAACAGTGAAGGATCCCAATACGGGCAGGCCCTCCTGGAGGAGAGTAAGCAGGACGCATGAGTCTTGACAGTCGACGATGAGCCAGATGTCTTCACATACGACAATGAGCCAGATGTCTTCACATATGACGATGAGCCAGATGTATTCACATACGACGATGAGCCAGGTGTCTTCGCAGACGGGGATGGGCCAGATGTCATACAGTGGGAAGAGGAGATGGCGCAGAAGTGAGACCAAGAAAGCCATCCAGCGGCGGACCTACTATCTTGGTCATAAGGTGACCTTCCAGATGTCATGTCTCAGAAAGCTACTTGCACCCGACATAGCGCTGGATACCTACTCTCTAACAGACGTCTGTCTCGACACCAGCAAGCTGGTACGGTTCTCCAAAATGAACCCTTCTATGACTCATGAGCAGATTCTGCAGGTAATGCAGGATTAATCTCCAGGTATACTATGGCAAAATCAGAGTGGCGGAAGCAACCAGATCTATACCCCTCCCTGACTGCTGACGAGAGTGGTACAGTACACGGCTGGCGACTCCAGCAGATAGATAACATCAGGGAGAATCTCGTCCATGAGGCAGAAAAGTACAGCAGAATGCGCAGGCGATATAACGTCCTCGCGCATACAACCACTGCTGCGTGTGCGATTGGAGCCAGTGCTGGTGTGTCAGCTGTGGCCACTCTCGCTACAGGGGTGGGTGCCATCATCGCCATCCCGCTGGCCACTGGCTTGGGGTTGGGGCAGCGGCAGATCACAAAGAGGCTGGAGAAGCATGCTAAGTACGTGACACTGGCACAGAGTATGCTATGGACTATCGACGAGTGTGTTAGCAAAGCTCTCGCGGATGGCCAGGTCACCGATGAAGAGTACCACCATATATTGAAGGTCCAAGACCTGTACCGCATGGAGAAACATAAAGTGGGACAGCAATATCTCAAAGGCTCCAACGGGTGTGTTGATATGGAGGTGCTAAAAACGAGATGGTACGGCGAGGTCGCCTCGCTCGTCTCTGAAGTCGGGACGACTACAACTAGTGTGCTGCCTGTATGGTAGCTTTAAGAACACCAGTATAGATGGCCTTCCCACTGGACCTCACGACAGTCATCCGGAGCCAACCGCCCCCCCCCCTACTTGACTGTGGCCTGGGAAGTCTACTGGATGATATACCAGAGCTAACACCGTTCTCCATTTTCAACTCCTATTCTGGTACTCCTGAAGCTGTGCTCATCGCCAGCTGTCTCAGATTCCACGTGTACTTCATGGTTCGACGAATCCTCCATGAGCTGGGTGCAAGCCTCCCTGATACAAACGACTTCGACCCACAGCCCAACAGTCATAGCGTCTCAGCGGCCAGCAGACTACAGAGAGTTCAGCGCTCACCCAGACTCTCGTGACTCCTCAGGATTCCCCTATCGAACACCCTGATGAGTAGGCCGTCGGAAGACAGAAACATTCTTGTTCGATCCAGACTCCGAACCTGGAGTGCTGGTGCAAAATATGCACATCACTGGCTTGCGGCAGGACTATCCAGATGTGTGGAAGTAGTTTGTCCCACACACCACCTCAGGCCTCACACCAGCAGGGATAGTTCGGATCAACCAGTCCTTGGAAGCACTGTGCTACTGCATCCTTACAGCACAGACCAAGCCATGTCATTCCATAGATGGTGTCAGCGGTTCAGAGGCCCAGGCCATGTTCATCAGTCTCGTTGATGATATGATCATCGTCGCAAACCCCAGTAGTCGTATTGCTAAGTTCCAGCAGGGGTTGCAGAAGGCTCATTACAAACTTGGCTTTGCTATTTCACCACACCTACGATTGATTCCGGGCAACATGATCGTGAACATCGAGGACCTCCAAGTCAGGGGCTATAACAACATGATAGTCGAGGGGAGTTCCCCCTGTATCCACTTCGGCTTCAACACTGATATCAACGCACCTACGTGTAGTATGGGCATGGCAGCACATACAGTCGCTCCGACCCTGACACTGCAGCCAGTTGACATGGGAGCTCCAGGCGTTCCGACCCCGACACTACAGCCAGTTGACATGACATCGCTTCCCGTGGCAGCTCTACAAGTGTTGTCAGGCATAGCTATCATGGTGCTCGGGATCAGCCTACTCTGCCGCTAGCAAATCAGCTACAAGACTATCCTGACTCTCTACAGTAGCAGTGGGGACCACAGTGAGACACTGAACCAGCTTGGCATGCCCTACAGCCCCTATACACGCTGCCAACATGCATATCCAAGGGCTGGATGGTTCCGCAGCGCAACATTTTTCCAGCTTGTAGTATCACAGAGCCTTGTTCAGCTCTGAGTCAGATGCGGCCATGGCGGTCTGCAACTGCTGGAACACATCTGACAGATACTCCCGATCCTTGTAGAAACTTTTAGCTCGCAGGAGCTGCTCGACGATACTCCCGCCCATGATAAGGTATTCGAGGAAGCAGATCTGTCCCTTACCAAATCCTAGATAGAGCTTCAGAGCTGTCAGCTACTCTGTCATCTCAGCACCGGAGAGCTGAGCGAGCTCATCTGGTGTCTTCTTCTTGTAGTCCTTCAACTCTCTCCTGAAGACATCATAGTACTTCTCACATAGCGTGAGCCCGGACATGGTGGTGAGTGAGGTGGCCGGGAAGTGTCTCGGAATAACTCACCCCATCCCAAAGATCGCCCTCAGTGGTGCCTCCGACACTGCTGCCGCCAAGATCATGGGTGAATGTGTTACACTAATGGAGGTCGTGGTTCTGGGGCTAGCAACGAATGCAATGGCTGAGATCATCGTCGCCTACGTTTAACCCCTCTGAATAGTGAGAGATGGATCACGACACCCCTGCAGCATATGAGGCATGGCGTGCTGGAGGGCAGTGTGTAGCCCATAGTCAAGCATGCTGACTGAGGATTGGCAATGCCCAGGAATGGTGGACCGCCCAAAAGGTGTGCCCTTGCAGAGAGGGCCAGTACCCTGAGCACTGCTACCTATTCCCTTGGCCGACTGCGTGGTCCTCCTATGCCCAATTATTTCACTGGGGGTATGACTAGTAGGTTTAAGCCATCTGTATATAGCACTATGACTCTGTCACTCACAGACCTAGAAAGCAAAGAGCTAGGCGATCTTGTTCACTTGGGAGAGGCACGTCTCGGTTCAGAGGACACTATTGCACCTATCTCCTTCCTAGACTTCGATGAGGAGGGAGACCAGCGGGAGATCCGAGGTACCATCCCAACCTGAGATCTCATCGAGAACACTGATACGGTGGGACAATCGGCCATTAACAAGGCCAAGACTGTATACAAGGGGATGGCCATCAAGGAGAGGGCGACGATGCGAGGTATGCTCAGAGTCGATGAGGCTGGAGCCATCAAGGTTATGGCTGAGTCCTTTGCACAAGACCTGGTTAAGGAACTCCTGAAATCGCGGAGCTCATTCCAACAGGATGGAGAGAATCTCAAGGTAGGCCCCATCAGGCTGAACCATATCACTGTTGATGGCGCAGCGGGTGCAATTGCCAGCCTCCAGCTACCAGAGGTGAAGAAGTCAGGGTTCTTTGGTTTGCCGTTTAAGATCACATGATAGTCACGGCTTCCCGTGCATGTATTATGCAGATACTGGATGTACTAGACACTGTGGGTGCTGACACAGGCCCTCTACGCTATCTTCTCAGCTGCTGCTGGGATTTCATGCTTGACGTCTCCATCGCATCCTTCGTATCCACTGGAGGTGCAGGATTCCCCACTCTGCAGGTGAAAGAGCTGGTGCATGAAGTACTGCCATTTAGTCACCCAGATATAGACGAGACTACCGCCGACCAAGTGTTAACCATCCTCCGCATGCATGTCTGTACCATTCGACAGTAGGCCGGCCAATGCTGGCCAGGTAGTGCTGATCATTGCCCCATCAGGAAATGGGGAAAACATCTTGCTGCGGGCTCTCCTGGCCGGACATCTACACTCTCAATACATCCTTCTGGATTCTGACTCCGCTGCTGAGGTGGTTGACAGTAATGATCAATGGTACAATGGCCCAATCACCAAGACGCAGAACCAGCAAGCTCTGATGGAGAAGCTGCTGGCAGCCCGACTGACAGAACCACTTGTTCTTGTTATCGATGACCCTGCAATGGACCAGAAGACAGTCACATACGTCGGCAACATTACCAGGCGCATCGTAGGAGGTCCTCAGTGATAGTCGAATGAATGATGGCCGTATGTTCATCCGGTTAGAGTTCGCCCAGGCCGTGCCTGACAGGACGGGAGTGGACGTCAGTGATAAAATCACCCAGGCCTTGCGTGACAGGACGGGAGTGGATGTCAGTGATGAAATCCGGGAGCTCCATCTTTCTTGAGGAACTCTTCTATCAGCGGATAGTGGATAGTGGATAGTACTGTGAGCCCCCTCAACTACTCGAGGCTGCACGTCGCAAAGGCCACAACTTCACATTGGAGACAGTTAGCCAGTGGCTCAGCTGCCAGGCGATGTGGCAGATATACAGACCTCGTCCACAGCACATCAGGCCTGCCCATTTCGATGAAACTGTCCCGAACAGAGTTCACTAGGCAGATGTTCTATTCCTTCCACATGACTCGGTTGGTCGTAAGACCTACAAGTATGCCCTCACCATCGTCGATGTCACCAGCAGGTACAAGGCCGCAGCACTGCTCACAGACAAGTCAGCTGGCCAGGTGTCCCAGGCATTCAAGGGTGTCCACGAGGCTTCGGAAAATCCCCCCCAGTGGCCGGAATTGTTGCAGGTGGATGAAGGTAAGGAGTTCAGAGGGGAGACTGCAGCCATCATGCGGAAACACGGTGTGGCAGTTAGGCGAGGCGAGGTAGGGCATCACCGTGCCAGGCTATCGTTGAGCAGTGGAATCGGACACTGGTAGAGAGACTGTTCCCACACCAATATGCCCAAGAAATGGACGCGCCAAGTGAACGTTCTAGAGTATGGGTGAGAGGGCTGCCTGCTGTAGTGACGAGATCCAATGCCGAGGTTGCATTCTAATCGGGAAGAAGCCAGTAGAAGCTATCAGACAATCTTCTGTTGCCAGTCACAGCTCTAGAGGAACGAACAAGGGAGAGGAGTGCCTACCACCTGATGCGCTGGTTCGGTACCTGTGTGAGCCTAGTGAGCTGGAAGGTGGTCGACTGCGTGCAACAGATCCTACCTGGTCGATAGATGTTCACAGGCTTGGCAGGTATGTGGAGGCGGAGGGGCGGCCTACACTGTAGTACCTGGCATGCCAACACGGAGTGCCTAGGCGACCACTTGTCGTAGAAGAGCTTCAGCTAGTCCCTGCAGACACATAGCTCCCACCACCTAGGATGCTAACATGATACTCGATGGGCTCGGTATGGAAACCATCTGGCAGCACATGGCACGTATCATAGTAAGCAGAGTCAGAGGTCACCATACCCTGGTTGCGCATGCGTAGGCCTCGTTTTTAGCTCTGTCCACCCACGCCATGTAAGGCGCTGTAGAACCTCTGCCAAGAGACCTCATTCTGCCGCTTTGACATTCCTTTAGCCGAGCACTTACTTGCAGCTGCGCTCTCCACGTAGTAGCATTGGAGCTGATAGCGATGCCACGAGAGCATTCGAACTGGAGCTTGAACAGTTCCGGAGTCTGTCCAGACCATGGGACGCTTCCTCCCGTTCGCCCTAGATATGCCAGCATCTCAGAAGAGATTACCTCTACCGGGATCTCACGGACAGAGCCTTTGGGACCTCTATATCCACCTCAGCAAACCCAAACCAGCTGTCTGCTAGGAGAGCCTCCTTAAAGCTAGCTACACCACTGGAACTGGACCAATGGCACACTGTCTCCTTACCACATGGCATCTCTTTGGCCATCGTTTCCAGGTACAGAGCATTTGCGTCGTAGCCGAGTAGACGTTGGCAGACACGTTCACTCTGGCAGATTCGAGTCACACCGGCCTCATGGTATCTGGTGAGCAAATGCTGGGACCTCCAACAACAGCACCCGTCAGCATCTCGTAGGCTTCCTTGCCAGGTGAATAGAGGCTAACATCTGGCATGTGCTGAGCGGTTCCACGTTGGAGGTACTGCAGTGACGCACCTGGGAGAGGCACCGCATCTTTGAGAATCTCTATTTCCCATTCTGTGTAGAACTCCCGCATCCGCTCTAGGGTTTCGATGAATGGACTGACGTCCAGTTTGTTGTAGTATCGCAGCCAGTCGCCGAATGTCCGCATTCCATGCTCGCTGAATATCTGGTTACACTGTTCCCACTCTGATCGCATCAAGAGGTAGCCACCCTTGAGCTTAGATGTCCATGCTGAGTCGTCAGGAAGCCCTGGATAGTTGAGCTTCTCATGTGTGTCAAACCATTTATACGGGAACCAGCTCTTCTGCTGTGTACACCCGTAAACTTTGACCCATACCTCGTACGAGATACCTGGGCCGAGGTAGTTCAGCACATCGAGAAACCGTAGCTCAGGTGTTATGAGGAACATGGTCTGACTAGCCTTCTTCGTGACTTTCACTGTCAGTCGGCTCATCGACAAAGTACTTCTTGATGAGGTTCATGTCATACCGCCCAGAGTTGTACCCCAGTACAGGCACTTGGTCACACCACTCGTTGATCAGTCGCTGCTGTTGCTTTGGGAGCTTGTCCAGGTCTGTCGGTATGTACTGTGCCCTAACCCTTGTCCGGATTAGATATGCACGCCATTAGATCACCAGCATGAACTCTGTGATCAGTTCTTTGGGGTCAGGATTGCAGAGGTGAGTGGGCTCACTCGTGGCGCCATCTAAGGAGCAGCCAACTGACACAGAGATAGGTATGTGAGTACTCTCGATCATGAGAGTCCCCATAGGATGAGTCTTGATACCATCTAGGAGTGCTTCGAAGTCGTAAACTGTGAAGTGTTGGTATGGAACAGTCCAAACTCGTTTAGGGACACTTGGACATGCATCCAGATGTCTCAGCTTCTCCTCTCTCAGGGCTTTCTTGCGGTATCTTTGTGTGGCATCCTCACCTCGCTGGTGTTGTGGACACCCGTGCCAGTGACAGCCATGGGACTGGTAAACGGTGTTGATGGTCGGATCATAACCATCTACGGGAGCGCCCTCAATCCAACGCTCGCCACCGTGCCCACACTCTATATGGTGTATGTGTACGCCTCTGTTTCTCGACTTATACTCGATGCAACGAGTAGCCGCTGAACTGGATGGTTGTGGCGGATAGAAGGCTTTCTCATACGCAGACTGTGGCGCCTCAACCTTCTCGACAGGACACACGATTGTTGTTTTGCCACCTGTATAGTGATCAGCGTGGCATTGAAGATGGCATGGCTATGTAAACCTCTGCTGACAGTGACTGCAGACTAGTGTATGTGCCAGCTTGGAGATGTTCTTGATGTAGAAGGCATGGTGGTCCCACACTCTGCTTGCCTGATCAAGTGCCAGGTGCCCTCTTCAGTTGGTTCATACACGCGAATCCCAATCTTGGTGAAGAACTCTACCTTGTCCAGCTGATCCAGCGAGGTCTTGCGGACATCAGGTACGCTCGCTGTGCAGGAGCTGTACTTCTATCAGCTCTCACCCCTCTGTGGACTGCTAGACATCGCAAGAGACACATGTTGTCCCTGTAGGTGTCGAGGGCAGTCATACTCTTGTTCTTCTGTTGTAGCCAGTCTGGGAGGAGGCCTGTCCCAAGCAGAGGTTGGCGGTCGATGACCGCCCTGACCTCAATGTTGGTTGATCAAACGAAAGCCCACTTGGTGTTGGGTCGATCGATATTGTCTGTGCCGAGGCGGGCTTGCTCTCTTGCTGCCACCCAGTCCTGAGCTGCTTCTATCGTGGTCAGGCACGTGCTCCCTGGAGCATTCTTGTGGAAGAGCATCACCCTACCGTCTTCGATGTGACGGATGCGATAGGTATGGGTGTAGCGGAGGTAGAAGGCGTTCTGGACAGTCTGCTGGATTGTTTGCATGATCTGGCCTGTGAGGTCTCCTTCTAGACCTCTGAAGAATGTCCAGCATACTGACCGGCGTCCTCTATCCTCTGTCTCCCTTTCGCCATGGCGCTGGTCGAGAATGTGTTCGCCTTCTCGCCTCATGCTCCAGGCTAAGGGTTCAGACCTCGGCCCCATCATCACTCAGTTAGTGATCCTGTGTAGGGGAGGTAAGTGCTCCAGTGGATGGTCCACCATCCGCCTCGCTACAGTCTTGGCTCACAAGCTAGCAATCACCTCCTCGTCCAACTGGCGAAGCTCACGTATCCGCTGCGCTTTCTTGTGGGGATTCCAAGGATCATCTTGGGTAAGCGCTGGAAACCTTCCCGTCGTCATTGCTCGGGAGAGTCGCTTCTGCAACTCCTCAGCACGGGCCTGTCAGATCATCTGGAGCAGGTTGGCTTTCTTGACCTTAGAGTAGCCTCTAAGGCCCAATTGCTTTGCAATAGCGCGAAGCTGTGCAACAGTAATCATGGTGTATAATGGTCTAAATGGGCGTTCAGACCCTATTATGTGTGGTTGATCACAAGGCGATCAGTGGTGTATATCACAATGGATGCCTGTCTCTAAATGGGCGTTCAGACTATATTATATGTGGTTGATCACAAGGCGATCAGTGGTGTATATCACTGTGGATGCTTGTCTCTAAATGGGCGTTCAGACCCTATTATGTGTGTGGTTGATCACAAAGCGATCAGTGGTGTATATCACTGTGGATGCGTGTCTCTAAATGGGCGTTCAGACTCTATTATGTGTGGTTGATCATAAGGTGATCAGTGGTGTATATCACTGTGGATGCTTGTCTCTAAATGGGCGTTCAGACCCTATTATGTGTGTTTGACCACAAAGCGATCAGTGGAGTATATCACTGTGGATGCCTGTCTCTAAATGGGCGTTCAGACCTTGTTGTGTGTGGTTGATCACAAAGCGATCAGTGGTGTATATCACTGTGGATGCTTGTCTCTAAATGGGCGTTCAGACCCTATTATATGTGGTTAATCACAAGGCGATCAGTGGTGTATATCACTGTGGGTGCTTGTCTCTAAATGGGCGTTCAGATCCTATTATGTGTGGTTGATCACAAGGTGATCAGTGGTGTATATCACTGTGGATGCTTGTCTCTAAATGGGCGTTCAGACCCTATTATGTGTGGTAGTAGTAGGGTCGGGATTAAAATGATACTACCTCCCTCAACTGGCAGCCGTTCGGCGATCCGTGGTGACCCCCACCGTCCTCTCAATCCCTGGGGGCCTCCATCTAGAGGCATACACCAACCACATGTCTCAACAACCCTGGGGGCCTCCATCTAGAGGCATACACCAACCACATGTCTCAACAACCCTATGCCCCAGGGATTGAGAGGGCGGTGGGGGGCCCGGATTGCCGAACGGCGGCCATTTGCGGGAGGTGGTATCATTTTAGTACCGACCCTACTACTAGTTGTCGTTGAACCACACGTTCCCATACCCCTCCCCACACCTCCCATATCCTCCCTCCCTCCCTCCCTCATTCCGGCTCTTCCTCCCTTGCTACCTCTGTCCCTCCCTCCCCTCACACATTCGCTCATATTAATAAAAAAAAGAAGTAGAATATTTCACATAGATTTATTCAACTTATCAAAAGACTGGTGGTGCTTTATTCTCGCCTGAGGCTGAAAATGTAAAACAACTTCGTATTATTATTATTATTATCATTATTATTATTATTATTATTATTATTATTATTATTATTATTATTATTATTAAGCCTATTTCATAATCAGAAGATAGCAAGCGCGAAGCTCCATAGTTGCGTGGACTGAGAAATAGTGTCTCAATCAACATGCCAGTTTGTAAAACACGTGACCTTAATTACCTTTAAGATCATACTTGTTTTAAAATGGCGTCATGCCAATTCCCCATCTAATAATAAGTGAGGGGAGTGGTGCAGTCTTCACTGATCAGGGATGAGGTTTGAAGGAAAATGTTGCTGTAAGATCCTTCGATCCCGTAAGAATAACATTGTAAGCGTATTGGAGGAATTGAATTTTAGCTATGCCCCGCCCATCTCTGTCTAAGCTCAACCCACACTTCGCACCTGTTGGGAGCGATCGATCCCTGAACTCAATGACTATCCATTTCCAGAAAATTATATAGGTAAACTGTTGAATATTTTGAAACTAATTTGATTGGGTGCTGCTGCTGAAATTAGTTTCAAATTATTCAACATCGTGTTTATTAAATAGTAGAAACAAATAATTCGTACAACAACCCTTAGTGCGTCATCACTTAAGACATCATCCTACACATCACATAGTTGATTATGATGTCATGTGAGTGATGGATAAACTGGAAATGTTCCTTGAGGAATCAAACACATGGAATATGGTTACATTGCAAATAAAGAGATGAAAAGGTGACGAGAAGGACTGTACTGGTCAACTGGTCCACCCTAATTGATACAAAAAATAAATTAGAGGAGCTGGCGGCTGTATCTGAAGCTGTGTGCATGTGTGTGTGTGTGTGTGTGTGTGTGTGTGTGTGTGTGCGTGCGTGCGTGCGTGCGTGCGTGCGTGCGTGCGTGCGTGCGTGCGTGCGTGCGTGCGTGCGTGCGTGCGTGCGTGCGTGCGTACGTGCGTGCGTGCGTGCGTGCGTGCGTACGTGCGTGCGTGTGTGTGAGGTGGGAGGGGGTGTGTGGAAACTCTTGTTGACCAATGTCGCTCCAAAATTGTTCCCCGTGCATAAAGGGTCACTTAGATTTTCACTAAGATAGCACTCCTCCCATACGGTAAAGAACGGCTTAACCCTATAACGCTCAATCCGATCAAAAACTGGGGTCTCGGTGATCTTAAGAAATGTATATTTGCAGGACAAGAGAAGACAATTTTTGAAAATTTACCACTGGAATGCCTGGCTCGATAATCGAACCAGTCATTCCAGTAGTAAATCTTCAAAAATAGTCTTCTCTTGCGCTGCAAATCGGCATTTTATATGAGAAAACTAGAATCTGCGGGTTCAAAGGTTAACATCGTTAAAGGGGTAAGATGTTAAATTCATTACCCTTGAAGAGTTGATGCCCAAGTCACGTGATACGGCCTCTATGGACCTTATCCTTTGGGGATAAGTTTTGTATTCTATATGTACTAACCGTGTGCACACATTACTACAGACAGTCCCTACAAGAAGACCTGGAACCAGATCAGCGCATCTCGCCATGCATGTGTCATATACATGGTACACGGAGAGACGTGTTAGTGCGGTGTTGATCCAATCCTGGACTGCAAGAGATAATGTTGGCATTAACCAATAATAATACAATCTAGATTGATAGGACGCTACGCGTCATCGCAAATCCCCACGTTCATCGCTTTGAACATTTGACCCACCCACCCACCCACCCACCCATCCACCCACAAGCCACCCACCCTCACCCTCACCCCCGGGAGTGGAGCCAAATGTAAATGTTCTTTTGCACTCCCCAATCATATGGGTAACTCGCATACCAAATTTGCTTGAATTTCTTCCAACAGTGTCAGAGGAGTTGTATTACAATCAATCTCATGACATTTTGACCCCATCACCCACCCCCTGGTGGCGGGGCCAAATGTAAATGTGCTCATCCACTTCACACTGATGAAAACTGGTAACTTTGACAACCAAGGAATGACCTTGCTCTTAAGGCCGGATCACTTTGAAACCATTACCATTGGATCCGGCGTAAGTGATATACCTTTAGTAATGTTTTCCTGAAAATCAAGGAAGCACCAAATAACCAAGTAAAATATTTGCAAAGTGGGAGGCGGGCGCTTGAACCGAAATCATAAAATTTTACTCATTCTAAGAATCTCAATCAGCTTGCATGAGTAAAGGGAGGTAATTCATGGGAAAAACGAAAATTGGTAATATTGACCCTTAAATTGCCAGAAGCGAGAAGCCAGTTACTTATTCGCTTTTCCCAGCTCCTTATTCAGATAACCTATTTCTAGGTAAAGGGACCTAATTTTTTATGTGGGACAATGCGCAGTCGAATTCTAACAACATAGCACATATTTGCGCAATAAAGAGCCAACTTCACATCCGTCTATGGAACATGGAACTAGGAATAAGGGGCCAACTTTACGTCCGAATAATGAACTGAGAATTGGGAATAAGGAGTCAACTTCACATCCGGATAAAGAACTGAAAATAAACAGCCAACTCCATGGAGTATTTATTGTCTAGCTAGTATATCGTATAAAGTCCAGGAAATATGTTAACGTACTATTCTACAAATACAATATATCCATGTATGATTTGAAGAATTTTGCATCCTAATATAAACATTTCACTGATAGAACAGATGTACATCAGATTAGTCTGCGTCTGCCGTGACCCTATGCCAGATAGGTCTTTTGGATACACTGACGGGCCGGAATAGGCTATCCGGCCCGTCGGTCTATCCAACTAGCACAACTCTCATAGGGCTGGTTCAAGGTCAGCGCAGACACGGATTACACCAGATGTTATTCAATACACGGAATATATTATGAAACTATTTTGAAGTATAGTTATTGCTTCCTGAAACATGATTTATTCTTTTTAATGTTAGCAGTTTTCTCTATAGTTATGTTGAAAATGAGATGCTTTGTGTCGGGTTGAAAAGTAGTAAATTGTCATCAACAGATACATCAACACATCTCTATTGTAAAATGCAAACACCTACTTTGTTGCAGCGTGTCTGAGACAAGGCGCTTCTCCTCGTCGTGTGGCATACAGGATGCAGCCGCGATCATCACCACCAAGAACAATGCAATAACCTTCATGCTGAAAAAATTAATAATAATAATAATAATATTAATAATAATAATAATAACAATAATAATAATAAATATAGCTACAAGTAGCAATACCCGGGTTCCAATCATTCCATTGGCGTTAGATGTGCCTAATGCACGGCGCATTTACATATAATTATCGAGTTGTTGTGAACAAACATGATTGGCCCGTTATCACTAAGCATATTCCCCCAATTTCTAGGTTGATATTTCCAGCAGTTCTAGATAAGTTGATTGTTTTGTAATTTATGATGTCATTGAGATGGCTGCTAATCCTCTTGGAACAGAAAATGTCCTTAATCAGATCGGATTCTACTCGAAGCATGCATAACATTTTCCAATAATCAAGGAAAAGACGCCATGAAACATCAAATAACCAAGAAATGTACAATGTTAGGTGAAGGTGGTGATTTGGATCACAAACAGAACATTTCAGGAAAATCCAAGATTCTCAATCAGATTGTCTGGATGGAGGGAGATAATCTAGGCAAAAAAACTAAAGCAGGTAGGCTTTTTTTTTACCTCTAGGTGGTGACCTTGACCTTGTTATCGGATCACTCCAAAAGTATCACCATTGGATCTAGTATGCGTGTTATACATTTAGTAAAGCTTTCATGAATATCAAGGAAAAATCCTAAAGTGTCACATAACCGAGAAATCTGCAAAGATTGTGTGAGTTGGCTTGGGTTCAAAATTTAACATTTTGTTCAATCTAAGACTCGTAATCATCTTATATGGGTAAAGAGAGACCATCTATGCCAAAAACGAAAACTGGTGTCTTGCTTCTCATCTGGGTGAACTTGACCTTGTGGTCGGATCATTCCAAAACCATCACCATTGGATCCGGCATGCATGATAGACCATCAGTAAATTTTTCGTGAAAATCAAGGAAAAAGCCCTGAAGTGTCAAATATCCGAGAAACATTCACTGTCACATTCCATAAAAGAAAAAAGTTCAAAATGGCCGCCGAAATACGCGCATGTCATTGGCCAATTACGGCGAGAATTTTAGAGATATTGATCTCTTTTCGTGAAGTTTGACTTTCCCCCATCGTATCATAATATTCACAAAATTTTAGAAAAATTACTCTACTAATCTCAGAGAAAAGCACCTTTATGTACGTTATGACGTCACCAAGATAGCCGCCGCAGACATAGGCCATCAAGTTTTCTTGAAGGATTTTGATTTTTTGACCTAACTCAGATACGGACTTCTGAATTTCTCATCAATCGGCCTGGTGGTCTCTGAGAAGGTTTTTTTAAAACTCTGCAAAGTAATTTACAGATATATGACGTCATCAAAAGATGGCCGCCGAACCGTTTGCCCAATCAAGTTCTCTTGAACCTTTTTTTTATTCGGCGCCATAACTGTTTACTTCAGTCTGCATTTCAGCCAAAATGATCCGGTGGATTTGGAGAAAAAGAATTTTGAAAATCCACTAAAATTTCAGCAAATCCAAGATGGCCGCCGAGACCAGCAGCCAATCAGATTCTTTTGGAGTCAACAGCTATTGAATATTACTTTCTAAATAGCTTGTAAAGTCTTGGTAAGTTTTCAAGTTATTGCATTTTTTGCGCAAAAGGGAATAATAATAATAATAATAATAATAATAATAATAATAATAATAATAAACAGAACAAAAACAATAGGGTGCCAGCGCTGATGTCTTGGCTCCTAATAATAATAATAATCCCAGCAATTACGATGGGTTTCCAGCACTGCGTGCTTGGAACCCTAATAATTGCATAAAACATTTCTCCACGAATCTTCTGATTTGTTACGCGATCTTATAATCGATGAATCCGATCTGTCATTCAAGTATATGACGTCATAATCAATTACGTCACATATAGGCTGACGTCACGATTATAATTGACAGAATACTCCATCTGTGGTACGAATTGTATTTCTTTACTATATAATAAACATTCTGTTGAATATTTTGAAACTAATTTGACTGGGTGATGTTGTTGCCACAGGCAGCAAGAGCCTCCAGTCAAACTAGTGTCAAAATATTCAACAGAATAGCTGAATAGTTACCATGAAATTGGGATTCTGGGAAGTCAAGATTCAAAGTATATAAATCGATCGCAACAAGCGCAAAGCATGTGCGGAGCCAAGCTAGAGATGAGCGAGGCATAGCTAAATGTGGATTCATCCATTGTACGTCATAATAGGCCTTTCCAGTTTTCTCTGGTCAATCTCCACCCACACCTCGCTCGTGTTGGGATCGATCAATCTCTGAACTCCCCGACTATCAATTTCCAGAAACCTATACAGGTAAGCTGTTAAATATGTTGAAGCTAATTTGACTCGGCAATGTCCAGTCAAATTAGTTTCAAAATATTCAACAGAATGTTTATTAAATGGTAAAAACATACAATTCGTACAACGTGTCGGACTTTTAAGAGCTAAAGACTGGCGGACTACATTGAGTCATTCATGATGTCATGATTATGCCGTCATCTTACACGCCACGTAGTTGGTTATGGAGTCATATGACGTCAGATGATCGATGGATAAACTGAAAAGGTGAATGCACGAATCGGCAATTTCAAGAAGAATGAAAACATGGCATAGTTGCATAAGAGTTGAAAAAACATTTCTTTGCTATTAAACATGAAGGATTTGTTTAATTTATATAATAAAAGGAACTTTTTTATTTAGGCTAATTGGAATTTATTTTTTCGTAATTGAAATTGAACAAATTAAGCTTGATGAAGCGCAATAAATTGACCTAATATCACTTACAATCGAAATTATGTTTTAAATATTTTTGCGAATATTTGAGTTTCGGAAAATAATTTAGGGATTCTGTAAATTTCTTTAAAATAGGCTACCAGATTTTTATAAAAAGCTCTAAAAAGTTAGTAGCTCAGTCACGAGAATGCAGCAAACGATTTGTATTGCTCCTAGCAGAACAATCTTTAGGCATACTTTTATTCACCATACCACTCTCACGTCATTTTCCAGCAGCGGAGTTTCAACTTCCATATGCAATAGGCATATATAGGAAACGCTTGGAACGCAATAACATTCTGCGCCAAATCAACGAAAGCTTAAACGATCTTGCTATTCAACCGGCAGACCCCCTAGCTGATGAAATCACTGTCACGGATGACTGTCACAAAATGTTTCGGGCAGCCCGAGCCCTGAGAGTTACTGACTACACACCGCCACTCACTGTCCACGACTCGTAAGGACACTTTATCGGGACTGACCAGGGCAACGCCGAGGCGATTCGAGAATGGTTCAAGGAACAGTTCACTGACCACAATGATAAACCCTTGCACTCGTTCTCAGGAGACGCAGGCTCATTACTAACACCAATTAAAACAGCAGAAGTTGAGAAGGCACTTGAACCCCTGAATAATAGACGTGCATCTGGACCTGGTGGCATGAGCAATGAACTATTCAAATATGCAAGTGACATTATCTCCAAACCGATCACACACCTAATCAATTCAGCTTTTATTCACCACATTCCCATCGACGATGTAGGCCAGGGGACCATTATCGCGCTGCTCAAGCCCAAGAGGCCATCTGGCGGCCCATTGTGCTCCTCAACAACATACGGAAAATCCTATCAAATGTCCCTCTATGCCACATCCGAGACAAGATCGATGACTTCACCGGATCATGCCAAAGTGGCTTCAGACGTGGACGCAGGCAAGTCCAAACACCGGGATTTCGGTAAAATGGGCATCGACATGTCACGGTCCTTCGACACAATTAAATGCTCCAATAGTGAAACTACTGCTTGCAGATACCAAGCTGAGAGTACGAGTCAAGTCTGTTAAGTCTGTAGGGTTTGAGACATCAATCGGCTCCCCACAGGGAGACGGTCTATCCCCTGTACTTTTCACCTGTTGGCTTGATGCTGCATTGAAATCCGTGCGGGAAAGTTCCACAAGACCAACCCCCCCCCCCACCGTGTCAATACTGGGTATGCCACTAGAGATGGAATATTCCGACGATGTGGACTTCATATATAGACGAGGAAAACCCCCTTGATGAACTTCTCCCAATAGCTGCAAGCAAACTAAAAATTGAGAATCTCTTTATGAATGAATCCGAAATAGAGCTCCGTCAATTCACCCACATATACCTTTATACAAAACATGAAACTAAAGAAAATGACGATCCAAATCGCGGCGGCGAACCATGGAGGAAAAGTACAATACTGGGCTCACTGCTTTGCTGTACTGCTGACATTGCTGAACGCTGCCTGATGGGGAACATAGCTTTCCAATCCTTCTGGAAGCTATGGATTCGTAGATCAAAGATACCCTTGATAAAAAAAAACTACGTTTATGCAATACAACCCGCGTCTCCTTGATGCTGTGTAACTGTAACAGCTGGGCAGTTCCAAAGGCAGCTCCAGACAAACTCGATGCCTACCACCGCAAACGCCTACACACCATCACTGGACACAGATGGCCAGACAGCAAAATTTCCAATGATGCACTATACAAGATGTGTAATACATCGCCGCTGTCTGTCAAAGTCGCCCAACAAATATGGTCATGTTTGGCCATGTGCTATGGATGACAGAAGACACACCAGCGCAGTGAGCCTGAGAATTTGCCATACTCGGAGCCAACAAATACAAAGCCAGGAGGTTGCGTAAATTTGCTAAGCGTGCTACGAGGTGACCTCAAGAAAGCAGGACTCGGTACACTCAAGTCAAGAATGGATCTGAGAAAGCTAAGGATTTCGGCTGAGGGCAAGACACAGTGGTCAAAAACGAAGAAGGACTGATTGTATCTGTAGGATATGTCTACTACTACAGCCGCATAATACAGTAATCATACATACATATGTAGGAATAGAATGTTATCTCAAAATTAACTAATTATAGTTTTAGTTCTACAATTAAAAGGAAATTAAGTTTGAAAAAATTCTCATCCATAATGTATACTTACATGAACTTTGGAAACAGCGGACAGTCATGCAAAACTCAAAATAAAGACCTGATCCCGAGAGGTGCCTTTATACATTTTGATGATCCGTCTTATCTTATCGCGGGACACGCCACTGACCACAACGTGACAGAAAGCAGTCACGATCAAATTTCTCAAGGCACTATCGGTCATCCGCGATAAAATTAGAATTATCTTCTATCACTCGTGATTTACAGTGTAGTACGTGAAAATCGGTAAACGTGTGATTTTAGATTTGAAACATATGCATGGAACGTGCAACGCTGTACTGCGTAGAACACATGCATGCGAATATTAAATATGGACATGACTAGTTTTGTTTAGTTAATTCTCAAAACGTAGTTACAGAGAGAAAGTATATACAACATGTACAATATTATACTATTAATGTTTAAATACGTATTATTATTATTTCATCAAACAATATAGTATTCAACAAACAGTAACTTCCCTAATTTAACTCGATCCATGTATGTTAATTTTCATATCTACACGCAGATCCCCATAGACACATTTGGTGCATGTTAGTGGGCGGGAAATGGGGACCATCAAATGCAGCCGGCTGGTAATACTATAATAATAGATGTATTGCTAAACCTAAATCTAAATACACTCATTATGAATTTACATAGTGATATCATTTTCTCCCGGGGTTGTCCATTCATTAACTTACTCATTATAAATGTATTTGGGTGAAGACGAAATTATTTATCTATAAGCTGTTTCCGTTCTCCAGCGAGTATTGAGCATTTAAACAAATAGTGTAATTCATCGCCCATTTGATTTTTATCGCATATGGAGCACATACGGTTATGCTTGGGGGCCACTTGGCCATACTTTCCCACCTCTACTGGTAATTTGTGATTGCTAGTTCTGAATTTACATAATAGTTTTGCAAACTTTGCGGGAGATAAATGAAATATTTTTCCAACTTAAAACTCGTTTTGGAAAATTCTATAGCCTATGCAGCCGTTACTATTAAAGATTTCACCCCTCTAATTGTGTATGCACTCATATGCAAATTGTTGTCTTATGACGAGCTTTAACCCTACAATATGGGCTCGGTTTTGCTCAGTCCATACCTTTGAGAGGCCAGTCGAATCTAGTAGGTTCTTTATGTGGCTTAGCCATGGTCAATGATACTCATTCTTAGAGTGCAATTGAAATATAAAATTGTAATGCCTGTATGCAATCTTGGATTCCATTCCACTAATGTAAAATGTAACCCTTCTCACATTTATCTTTGTTCTAATAGGTAATTGTCCAAGTTCGCGATATATCATTGCCGACTGTGTTGAAGCCTTCAATCCTAGAATAAACTTGCAGAAACGTCTCTGCAACTTTTTTGGTAAGGTCTATGTTTGCGCACCCTAAACTTCGCATCCATAAAGCAGAATAGGAATAATTAAAGTTTCGAACAGTTCTTGTTGGATGTCAATAGACGGACGAAGAGCTCTTGCTTTTTTAATCAATGCAAACATGGCCCTGCTGGCCTTGTTGTACATGTACTTTAAGGCCATCGTAAATTTATGATTATACATAAATCTTATACGTAGGTAGACATAATCTTATACAATCTTCACTCATTCAGTATCTAGTGCAAGTTTAGCGCTAGCAAACACGAAACGAAGGTAGTGGTGGTGGTTGGGTGGATTGGGGTGATGAAAGAACGTAGCAACGAGCATCCCGAGTTCCCAAAGGTTCTTTCTCGAGTCTAATGATGCTAGATTACGTTTTATGAGGTCTGGTCGCATCCACAGTAGGTCCTCCGAAAACATAAAATAATGAGTTATTTCAAAACCAACATCGGAACACGATGTGTCCTCACTCCATTATCTCCATATGGTAGAGCATATATCATAGCGCAGGTTACTGGGCCGGTATTGAATCAAGACCAGACTAATACGGCCCAGTATTGGCCCAGTACCTTGAGTTATCAAACTACAGTATTCGTAACTGGTCTACCATGATGACTGGCCCCGTGCCGAGTACAAATTTAGACTAGCTTTGATACCTGGAATCTCAGAGTATCAATTTACGTGGAAGGTTATTGACAGAGTTATTATGGTCAATGTCACTGAGCGTTTATAGAATTATCGGTGTCTCTTCTACCATGTATCGACGTTAATCTTTTAATGGCTAAATTTGGTCAAGTACATCAAGATGTTTGCTTAATGAACGTTCATTTCCAGATCAAGAGAAGACTATTTTTATAAATTTACCACTGAAATGACTGTCTCTGTTACCGAGACAGTCATTCCACTTGAAAATTTTCAAAAATAGTTTCGTGTGTCCTGCAAATGGGAATTTCTCAAGACGATTGAAGATGCCGGTTTGGGCTGGCTTCGTCATGAAATGGTTAATCTCCTAAGACCCGCTGACAACGGTGTATTGATTGGACAATGATATATGAATATCAATCGTAGGTGCCCTTTCTGATGATAAGCCAATGAATATAATACTGTTACCATGAAGTAAACACAACACAAGGTGTCACAAGATTTCTTTTTTCATTCATTTAGAAGTTGAATGACTATCAGGGGGCGGATGCCGGGGAGGGGGTGCGTTGCAGGTTGTGCGCGCACCACCCCCTTGGAGAGGTCACCTGGTGTGCCCTTTCTCCTACCAATACATTTCAACTGGTCCATGCCGGGGAGGGGGGGGGGGGGCGTTGCAGGTTGTGCGCACACACTTCCCCCCCCCACCCCATGGAGAGGTCACATGACGTGCCCTTTCTCCCACCAATACATTTCAACTGGTCCACTAGTGGTGTAGCGCGGATCGGTTGGACAGGTACGGACTGTCCCAACTCAGCCGGGTACAGGACGACCGCTCCGGGTACGTTCCAAGCACGCCCCTCTCCCCCCCCCCCCACACACACACGACGAAGTCCGTGATATCGCGTAGCGCACATGCGCGCGCGTCAGAGGTTGGGATGAAACGAGGAATCTAAAACTGTTAACCTTTTTAAAATCGGACCAGAAATGGCAGAGTTATCCATGTTAGCTCTTTGGAAATTATTTTCAAAATAGTGAAAACGTCATAAACGCGTGTGTTTACTAAATGAATGGGGAGGATGTCCATCACGTGATGGCGTCCTCTCCCTTCGTAGCTACACGCTGATTGGCTACAGATCGCCCTACGTTTGATGAGAGTCCTGCCTGTGACGTCTGGAGTAGTATTAAAGGAGCGCAGAACCAGGAATCGAGACAACAATTCGACGAGAGAGAGCAAGTAGCAGGTTGTGTGGCCAGAGCAGTACAAGGCGTGGGCAACTGACTGTTGGTTACCTACAGCCGCAGTAGTGCCTCTCGGACTTCAGTTCTTAAGTCTCTGGCCCATAAACGCAGCATCGATATCTCAATTTTTGTAAGCCTTCGGACGGCCATCCGGGGGCAACTAATTGAATAGAAGAAGCGCGCCTCATAGCCAACCTTTAGAGGGGCTTTTCCTGCGGGTAACATCGTGGCCCAAATGTAACCAGTCCAGTATGAAGAACAAGTGGTGAATCTTGGTGGACAGCTCGTCAGATCTGCCAAACCATGCTGAAAAGTTGTAATCAGCATGTTGTGTGTGATAATTAACTTTTAGGCCACAGTCTAGTGGGGCATTGCATGGTATGCTGCAAGCGCTATGCGGTGCGCCATGTATTGTGTACACAGAAGATGCACGTGCATTTTAAAGTCATAGCTTTCAACTGTAACCCTTCATGTTACGGGCAGCTTTCAAACTTCTGATACAGTACGGAACATTTTATCAATGTGCTTAAATTATTTGTATAAGCTATTATGACTATCTAGTGGACATCCGCAACTACAATCGTTCTTCTTCACCATCGTTGAGAGTGAGCCGCATCAACAGTTCGCCTGCAAGGATTTCTCAGCATCTCCATAACCATGCAATCTCGTGTTCCTCATCTGTGACGCAGCATCTACAGTGATTTATGAACTTTTTCCATACCGATGACTAATAGGTACTCTTTTAGCTATATCTTTGTATTATTGTATTTATTCATTTCTTGAAGGTACTGATGACTAATAGGTACCGACCTGTCATCTGAGACCGCATTTTATAATTTGTATCTTTAATGTATATATTATCCTTATTTTTGTGCTTATGACTAACGAGCACCGCAAGGTCCTATGACCTGATTTGTTGTCAATACTGTGATTGATGGTTATATATATGGCAGCAGCCATCCTAGTTACTTGTTTTGTTTATTTTATATAAAAGTTCTAAGACTGCAGTAAGCTGCTATACTGTACAGCAACAATAAATCTGCATCACTTTTTCCCAGCATCAATTTTACACTGAGGTCACTGCTCATGTTCTCACTGTGTGAACCTGACCTGTGATCGACTAAACCTGGCTATTCTAGCTTGATAAGGATAGGTTTAAAAGTAGTTAGGGACAACCACTCCTTAGGATTCATTTGTGTAAGCCTCTTTTCTGGATGTAGTGGATATGTAACACAGCACACCGGCTAGATTGTGTAAAATTGGCCAGTTACCTTAGGGCCTCTTATTATATTGAGGGATTGTCTCTATCTATGCTCCTCCAGCCGCAAGGCTTATTACTTGTCTGGAACTCCCATCGCCACATTGGCTTGATCCGACTCCGGAAACTATTTGGGTTTCCGAGCGGTGAAAACCAAAGTGTCGATTTCACATACATCCAATCCGTATCTTCGGATACTAGTTAGCATAGATAACCCTGCCAAAGTAAGAAGCACTGTGAACACATTATATTTATTTTAACCAGCCAGCAGTGCATCTCTTGACATTTTGGAACTTAACCATAATGACAGGCAAACGTTAGTCCCCGGGATTGGATCTCACATAGTCCGCCTCCGACACACCAGGTGACGGATAGGACGCAGATCTTCATCTAACTCTGTACAGTGACTGGATGCGGCCTTAGAACCCACCACGCCCTCACGGGAAGGTCACTATAGTTGGATATCTGTCTCTTCCTCCCACCATAAACACTTATGCGCCTTTCAATTGCTTATATAATAATTCCTTGTCCTAGTGATGTTATATGTGGTTGCGGTGTGTAATATGTAACTGGACAATTATATGATTCTGGAGCTGTCACTCCGTAACATGCCCGCACGCTGCGTTTCTGAAGAAGATGTTCCATAATGTGACCATATGGAAACCAAGCATCTTCGACAGTCAGCCTCATGTATTAAAGATAAGTAGAAATCCCTGCCACTTGTGGCCAAAAGCTTGGACATGAACCTAACAACTAAATACTAGTTTAGGATCTAGCAGAAGGACTGCATAAATAAAGGCGGCAACTACCAATACAGTATCTTGGACTTACATAAGATGGCGGTGTTGAATTCGAGGGAAATCATCCACCCCATCTTCACGTACTACAGCGTGCATCACATTAATTATAATTTCACTAGGTTGACTCACACTACACACTTAGCATATCTTTTAACAAGAGATTGCCCCTTTTTGCCAGCTCTCTTCCTCCGCTTCAGCGCTGAAGGTATTTTCCTGTGATGGTGGCCCATGTGAGGCACTTTCCTCTCACAATAATAATATTTGTTAGGGGTGTAATGGTTTATATTAAACTACATAAGTAGCCTCGTTAGGATTCTTCCTTGCAGGGATACCTCACGGACATATAAGGATCGGTGAAGCACCTCTGTCGAATCCACGTTAACAAGACACCAACATAGTTCTATGTACTATATACGAGTATCATTGTTTGCATAGTTTTATTTTAATTATTATGGCTAGGCTCCTAAATTGAGCTATGGACCGTCATACCGGTGACACAAATATTTGGGACGAGACAGTGAGGTTTAATCTCGGTGGCAATGGTCGCATGGCCCCACTGGAACGTTATCGTTCCACCGGCTCTAGAGGTCGGTCTTTGTACTTTTCTGAAAGTCGCAAAACAGGATCCATAACCCAGAGAACTGCAGCTAACCAGCCCTCCCGCACATCCTGTACCTGTGGTACAATGGAGTGGAGCAGCCAAACAGACAAGCGCATATACCCGCAAGCTACAAGTGGTGCCCGATGTGGGGCCAGAACGAGAAGCGAACGTATGCCTACACGCAACACCCGTGCATTTCAGTCTCCATCCGATGATCAGCACTCCTTAGACGTGGAGGTAGCATCATATGACAGGAGAACTGCATGTATGCTCACCGACTATGCCAGAAATGCAGAGTATTCGTCGATCAGCGAGGGGACCTTCCATGATGCTTCGCAGGTGGGTACTCATTACATCACATTGTCGGATATTTGTGATAGGCACCCAACACATTTGCCGGATCATGGTCGATCACAACAAAGACCCCTATGGGGGCACACCAATTCTTCACAACTATTACGTTCACCAGCATCATCAGAAGGGGTCCAATGGCCTTCCCCTCATGCACCGTGATGTGCATCTCCTCCTACTGGAGCATTGTCACTGTATTATCTTTCGGTACCGCGTTACAAACGAGGGGGTACGGAAACACTGTTTCAATATTATACCAGAAGGAACACATCAACACACAGCACACACCACCCCCGTCAGTCACAAACACTGTTTGTAAACACTGTTTACTCTGCTCCTATAGCAGATATAGTGCGGCGACATAACCTTCAGGTGCATATGTACGCAGATGACACGCAGCTTTATCTAACATTTAAGCCTAACATACCTTGTCAGGAAACATCAGCTCTACAACAGGTCCGAACATGCGTCGCCGATATTAGCCGGTGGATGACCAAGAACAAGCTAAAACTCAATCCAGACAAGACTGAGTTCCTTATCATAGCGACAAATCAACAACGCAGCAAAATCGGCACTACGGAAGTTCAGTTAGTTGACAGCGTGATCCCGGCAACTACATCCGCTAGGAACTTGGGCGTGTATCTAGACCAGGCTATGAATATGGATGCACATGTAAGCTCTGTGTGCAAATCTGCGACTTACCATTTGCGTAACATTAATTCCATCAGAAATGTGCTGACATATCAGACCACAGAGACACTTGTTCACGCGTTTATCACATCACGATTGGACAATGGAAACAGTCTCTTATATGGCATCACCGAAAAATCCCTTGATAAACTGCAATATGTGCAAAATGCTGCGGCTCGTCTGGTAGTCAAGGTCGAAAAGCGTCATCACATAACACCAATTTTGAAAGATCTTCATTGGCTCCCCATCCGGAAACGGATTGAGTTCAAGATTCTGCTCTTGACTTGGAAATGTCTAAACAACAACGCTCCCGACTATTTGCAGGAACTTCTCTTGACATATGATCCATGTCGCAGACTTCGTTCTGTGGATAAGCTATTGCTCCAAATTCCGCGATCGAATTTACGCTCCTGTGGGGACAGAGCCTTCAGTGTTGTGGCTCCGAGACTATGGAACCAGCTACCTGTCCACATCAAATCCATCCAATCAATTAATGATTTCAAACAAAAATTAAAAACACATCTCTTCACAAGCGCCTTTGAAAATTGACATTGACACATGGCGCTTTACAAATGCTGTATTATTATATTATTATTATTATGGACCACCTCCATATGAGGAATGCCTGACACAGCAACCGGTAGAACTTCCGCGTCACATACGCAGTACACCTCCACCAGTCTATAGACCAATGCCTATCTATAGACCCACATCAGGGCAGTATTCGGCAGAAACTACATATCACACTGAACATCATCGGTGGGAATCGCCTTCATGGATGCGGTATCAGCCACAACAGCACCATCTACACGTAGTCCAGCATCCGCGTCCACACCATTCTCCCCTGCATCGCCACCAGGATTTGCGTAGTACCATATAATGGCCATGGCCAAGTCATTCTCCCTCCCGAATTCAGTGGGAAGAGTAACTGGGCCAATTACAAGTGCCAGTTCGAAATTTCCCCAGTGCAGAATCACCAGCACCATACCAACACGAGTATTCGTCGATCAGTGAGGAGACCTTCCGTGATGCCTCACAGGTTGGTACTCATTACATCACATTGTCGGATACCTGTGATAGGCACCCAACACCTTTGCCGGATCGTGGTTGACCACAACAAAGACCTCTACGGGGGCACACCAATTCTTCATGACCATTACGTTCACCAGCATCATCAGAAGGTGACCGATGGCCTGCCCCTCATGCATCGTGATCCGCATCTCCTCCTATTGGAGCGTCATCACAGTATTATCCTTCGGTACCGCGTTGCCAACGAGGGGATGTGGAAACACCGTTTCAATATTATACCAGAAGGAACACATCAACACACAGTATGCACCACCCCATCAGTCTCCGGGACCACCTCCGTATGAAGAACGCCCGACACAGCGACTGGTGGAACTTCTGTGTCACATACGCAGTATGCCTCTACCAGTCTATAGCCCAACGCCTGTCTATGGACCCACTCCAGGGCGGCATTCGGTGGAACCTAATGTTGTTAGTCGTACAACGTTCATGCCATTCTCCCCTGCACCAACACCAGGATTCGCGCCTATAGTACCGTATCATGGCCATGGCCAAGTCATTCTCCCTCTCGAATTCAGTGGGGAGAGTGACTGGGCCAATTACAAGTGCCAGTTCGAAATTTCCCCACTGCAGAATCACCAGCACTGTACCAACACGAGTATTCGTCAATCCGCGAGGGGACCTTCCGTGATGCCTCACAGGTGGGTACTCAGTACATCATATTGTCGGGTATCTGCGATAGGCACCCAACACCTTTGCTAGATCGTGTTCGACCACGACAAAGACCCCTATGGGGGCACACCAATTCTTCATGACCATTACGTTCACCAGCATCATCAGAAGGTGACCGATGGCCTGCCCCTCATGCACCGTGACCCGCATCTCCTCCTATTGTAGCATTGTCACTGTATTATCCTTCGGTACAGCATTACGAATGAGGGGATGTGGAAACACTGTTCAATATTATACCAGAAGGAACACATCAACACACAGCACGCACCCCCCCCCCCCCCCGTCAGTCTCCTGGACCACCTCCATATGAAGAACGCCCGACACAGCGACCAGTAGAATTTCCATGTCACATACGCAGTATGCCTCGACCAGTCTATAGACCAACGCCTGTCTATAGACCCACATCAGCATGTTATTCGGTGGAACCTACTTATGCTAGTTGCACCACGTTCACGCCATTCTTCCCTGCACCACCACCAGGATTCGCGCCTATAGTACCGTAGCATGGCCATGGCCGAGTCATTCTTCCTCCCGAATTCAGTATGGAAAGTGGCTGGGCCAATTACAAGTGCCAGTTCGAAATCATTAGCCACACCAACTAATGGGTCGATCAGCAAATGGGAGAGTATCTGGCCGCCAAACTGTCAGGCAACGCATTACAGGTCCCGGCAGAAATGTGGTCAGATATGACGTCTACATACATGGAACTGGAAAACGCTTTGTCAGACAGATACGGAGACACCGCCCTCGGAGAAACAAGTCAACTACAGCTTAAGAACTTGCGTAGATGAGCTGAGGAAACCATGCTGGAGTTACCAAATCGAATTCGACAACTTGTTACGCGTGCATACCCTAGCACCAATCACGAGGGAGTTACACATCTTCATCTTGAAACCTTTATCAACACGTTGTGTGGTGAGCCCGCCCTCAAAGAAAAACTATTTCTCATCGAACATAATAATCTACAGTTATTAACAGCAACGCCTGTCAGAATTGAGAATTTCTTGGGTGGGGGGGGGGGGTAAAGGTCATTCATCGCCAATTGCATCCGATTAACGAATTGAACGATGCACACCTCCTAATCGCCACCGACAACGCATCTGCATCTGCATCTGCATCAGCAACAGATCTGCACACCACACCACAAGAACACCTCACCAGTCAGAATCATGCACCTAGAGGAAGATGGCATGTCCAGTCCCATCGGGTAGGCCACAACAAGGCCCCCAGATGGGGCACAATAACAACAATCGACAGAACATGCCCGATATGTTAGAAGAGATAACAAAACAGATCTCCGCCACGTCGTCGTTAGTCTCGTTTTGAACAACACAATGTTCTGTTTGATCGTAGATAGGCAGTTGATGAGCATGGTCAAGTATGCTTTCACATGATGTCCGATACACACGTTGTGTAGCGTCATTGTTTAATGTCATGCGATCCTCGTCAGCCATCTGCTGTAAGATCGCATTAATAACATTCTCCTGTTCATTTAGTTTATCATCCATAATTGTGTGAATAAAACCTAACACTAAATGGTCAAATATAGTTCACTACTCGCTTTAAGAAACAGGATTACTATCGAGTGACTAATTTCACTATATATTGACAACCTCTTCATACATTAAACTCTCTTTATTAATCTTAACACAATTCTATTAACGGCTTCAATCAATTGTATAGCATGTAGCGGTCGATACATGCGTTTATGTTAAATCATATCACTTTTATACTAACTAGAACCCATTCGTTCATGCAGGTGGTCACTACGCGCTATTGTTCATAAGTGTCAGCTGGACGCTATTGTTCATAAGTGGGTGCTGGACGCTATTGTTCTAAATGGGCGGCTGTAAGCTGTTGTTCATGCAGGTGGCCAATTAACCCATTGACGCTGACTGGGAACGCATTTTGATCATATTTTTGAAATTTTAATAATTAAATTACTGCCACTTTAAAGAATCTCCTTAAATACGATAGATAAAACTATCTACATAATATTATACAACATCGATAACTTTACCTATTACCTGTGTAACGCTATGATTTTTTGAAAATTAAATGATTTGGAACACATTTTGTTCATAATTAAATGACTTACACAGTTTCAAAATATTGTTTACTACAATCATGTCCACCTAATTAATACGTTAAACACTACAAAGGGACGTCATTACTCGTCAACGTTAACCATTTCCATCACAATTTTGAAAATTTAATAATTAAATGACTAACATCTTTTTGAAAATGACTTAAACCATGAAGGGGTGCCGCCGCCCACTTATTTAAAACGCATGAACGCGTTACCTATTTAGGAAACGTGTTAATCTATGTCATAACGGACAATAGCATCTAGCCGGACATTTAGAGCGGACACCTGCATGAACAATAGCAGCCAGCCGCTCATTTTGAACAATGGCGTACACACGCTCATTTAGAACAATAGCGTACAGTGGCCACCTACTCATTCAAATCAACCAATCAGAATGCAGCATTTAAATAGGTCAAGTGCTCATTTGCATAACAATAGAAGCCGGCGACCCACTATATTACTGGCCCCACCCAACCCCCCACACACATACGCTCTCTCTCTCTCGCTCTCTCTCTCTCGCTCTCTCTCTCTCTCTCTCACACGCACGCACGCACGCACGCACGCACGCACGCACGCACGCACGCACGCACGCACGCACGCACGCACGCACGCGCGCGCTCGTGTGCGCGTACTACAGTAAAATCTAAATTAGTACTGAAGTAGCTGAAATAGATTATTAGTGAATTGGTTGTTTTACATACCTTATTACTATATACCTATTTTTACCATCCGCCATCTTGATGTATTTTTGTATAATGCGTGTGCGTGCGTGAGTGTGTGTGTGGGTGGGGTGGGGGTGGGTCGGGGTGGGTGGGAGGAGACACGGATATAAGACTCATGCCTTTTATGCCTCCAGTAGAATAAAAATAATTTATGAAACAGATTGTTCAGTGCAGCTTCAGTGCGAAGCATTAGATCAGCCGTGTCTAATGCCGCCACATAGAACAGGGTCATCCACGCACGCACGCACGCACGCACGCACGCACGCGCGCGCACGCACGCACGCACGCACACACACACACGCGCTATACTACTGGCCCCACCCAACCCCCCACACACATAATCTCTCTCTCTCTCTCTCTCGCTCTCTCTCTCTCACGCACGCACGCACGCACGCACGCGCGCGCGCGCACATGTGCGCGTACTACAGTAAAATCGAAATTAGTACTGAAGTAGCTGAAATAGATTATTAGTGACGCACGCACGCACACA
Source organism: Chaetoderma sp. LZ-2023a (assembly GCA_034401795.1). Taxonomy (NCBI): domain Eukaryota; kingdom Metazoa; phylum Mollusca; class Caudofoveata; order Chaetodermatida; family Chaetodermatidae; genus Chaetoderma; species Chaetoderma sp. LZ-2023a. The sequence continues at coordinate 78,932,198 of CM067367.1, forward strand.
CACACACACATCTACACACACACACACACACACACACACACACACACACACACACCTGCACACACCTACTGAATACTTACATGAGTTTTGGAAACTAAGGACAAGCAAACAAGTAGACGTAAAGGTGAAAGAACCCACTTTGAGTCGGTATTTTATACTCTTCCATAAATTGTCTTATCAGATCATCCATCACGCCACATAACAGACCAGTACACGTACAGCCACAATTCCAAGGCCATCATCGGATCCTGTAAACGTGGCATATGTATTATTACCCTCGATCAAATGCCAGGTATCGTTAAAGTTCAGTTCCAGTTAGCTTGTTAAAGGGATGCTAATCTCATCTCAAACCTTATATTGCACCGATAGATTAGATTTTATATATTCCATACCATTCATATCATGTCACATTCCCGTTTCTGTATCACAATTATCTGCTTTGTACTATTGCGTAAATGATGATCAGTGACCGCCACCATTTTGTCTCCCCAAGCGATAGTGTTTGTTGGCGTGTAAGTGTCAATGCATTCAGTACATTCTTTATTACGCAATACTCATCTTGTTGTATATTTTGAAAACAATTTGACTGGAAGTTGTTGCTGCCTCTGTATGATAGCGTTTATACCACATTGCCAAACTATAGCTAGCATCTCTATTACTGGGTGTATATACAGAGACAGACACGCTAGGTTTTTCGGATTGGTTGAAAAGTAAATCATGACCGCCATCATAGGCTGTAGAAACGTATCAACATTCAGCTGCTAAAGCCTGAATATCTTTCGTTGTCGGCATGATAATAAGCTAAAATGTCATGAATGTATTGTGGATGGCAAATTCTATCACCTGAATGGTTAGTATAAGATTCGGTGAGATTTCCTTTAAAACATGAAGATGGATAAATTTATGCCTGATTTATAGATATGCCATGTAGGCTACGGTTGCGCGCGTGCGCGTAAGAGATGTCGTGTAGGCCTATGTTGATTAGCCTATGGAACTCGATGTAACTTTTGGATGTAAATGCGAAATCACCTGAATAAATATCATGTATTTATTAGAGTTCCACATGTATGTTAACTATGGCCTTTTAAATAAGCATCATATGTTTTTGCATTTTTGGTCAGTCCGCTCATCCGTTCGTTATGCTGTCTGTTCATCTTGCCAGATATGTGTAGGCCTAAATCCTGGAAATCTTTTAATTAGTTACTTTCATTTTGTTGAAACTTCACAGATATGTTGGCTATGAGGCTTGGAAGAAGCCTCTTATTTTTTGGGCCAAAATCCATCCATCCTCCCACCCACCCACCCACCCACCCACCCCCACCCCCACCCCCGTCGGTGTGTTCCTATATCAGAAGCATGTGAGCACTTAGAAATGATGGTTTTTCATTGAAAGCTTAAGCTCTCCTGTAGCTACATTGTCGCAAAGAGAAGAGAAATTATGCAAGTATAACAGTGTATGAAAGATTATTGGACAGAACCGTGATGATGGGCGATTCATTGGTCTATTTTTAAACCGGAAGTTGTTTCACTTAGGACGGAGTGAAAGAAATATTTTAACCTTTTCATGCCGAACCAGGCCAAATCGACCTATACATTGGTCTTTACGACTGTCCATTTGCAAGCCATGAAGACTATTTTGGACAATTTACCACTGCAATGACTGGCTCGATGATCGAGCCAATCATTTCAATGGTACATTCTCAAAAATAAAATTCCTCTTGGCCTGCAAATGGACAGTCAATGAGCACATACTTCGACTTTCTTAACCAGACTTCGCCATTAAAGGGTTAATCGTTATTTTTGTCTCGGTATTACTTGATGCAGAATGAAAGGGATGTTATCATTGGATTTGTTGGGTTCGGAAGAATACGAGAAGAATATTATTCTACATTTGAATAACAAATTCAATGAATTTCTCTTGAAGAGCTGCGTGTGTGGTAGAGGTAGCATAAGCTTGTCATTGGAGCATGGTCTTAGAGAGTAAATAAAACAAGGTAGTTGTCAAAAGTGGTTCCATGTCGTTTGACGTTTGGTAAGCAGTTAATATCAAAAGCTTTCTTTACATCGATGAAAACAGTGTCAACCATACCATTGCTGTCAACGCGTTTTACCCACGCGTTAGTTATTGATAATAAAATACAGATTAACTCTGAATAAAAGAGACACGACAATGGACCTTTTCAGTTTTTGCTACGCCCCGCTGACATCAAGATAGGCTCCACCCACACCTCGCTCGTGTTGGGATCGATCGATCCATGAACTCCCTGACTATCAATTTCCAGAAAATTATACAGATAAACTGATAAATACTTTGAAACTAAAACCTATGGCAGCAACAGCGCCAAGTAAAATTAGTTTCAAAATATTCAACATACTGTTTATTAAATAGTAAAGACATACAATTCATACAGCGTGTCGGACTATTAAGCGTTAAAGAGGACTATATCGAATCATTCATATTTCATATTTTGACGCGTTGAGAAGGAGGAACATCGAGCAACGAGTAGGAACACCGAGCAACAAACTAAAGTAGGCCTACAGAAGACCGAGAGGCTTCAAAGGCAGTAGTAACACCTCGCTCGATTAGAATAGTCAAGGTCAATTAATGTGCTATTGATGACAGATAAAGTCTTGTTTTCTTAAGCTTTGGAGGTCAGTTTCCCTCCTGATAAGATACCACAAGGTAATGGAATATGCTATACAACGCTGCAATGGTGCACGCAATATAATTGATGACATCATAACACACTATAAGGCTGTCGAAGAACTTAAGACTGTGGAGGGTTCTTCAGAGAATCATTGATTATCCGGGCCAGCTAATTTTAAAATTGAAGCGATAACTCAAGCACAATTTAGACAATATTTGGGTCTGGTTAATGGACCTTTCCAGTTTTAGCTATGCCCCGCCCATCCCTATCTAAGCTCCACCCACACCTCGCTCGTGTTGAGATTGATCGATCCGATCAATCTCTAAACTCGCTGACTATCGATTTCAGCAACAGCGTCCAGTCAAATTAATTTTAAAATATTCTATAGAATATGTATTAAATTGTAGACATACAATTCGTACGTGTCAGATTATTAAGCGTTAAAGACGGACTATATCGAGTCATTCATGACGTCATGATTATGCCGTCATCTTAACCGTCAGGTAGTTTATTATGACGTCATATGGCGTCATATGATGGATGGATAAACTTGGAAAGGTCCAATAGTAAAGACATACAATTCGTACAACAACGCTTCGTCCGTCATTCGTGATGAACTTATCTGCATTATTCATGACGTAATTGATTATGACGTCATCCAACACGTCACGTAGTTTATTATAACGTCATATGATTGATGGATAAAGTGCAAAGGTCCATGTGGCATACTTACAAATACGCAAAAGAATTCTGCATGTTACTCATAACGAGCATGCTGGTGTCGTGTGCGCAAAAAGGCCACTTCATAGCACAATTTGGACCATTATAGTGTAGACAGTAAAGATTAATTTTAAGCGCTTAATGTTAGTATCATCCAGTTCATGTGACGTTTCAGTGTCAGAGTCAGATTTGTTGGTGTCATTAGCAACTGTAGGACGTGAGTTTGCTGAAGCAGGGTTGTCCTCGTTGTTTGTAAACATACTGTCACCGCAACTGTCAGCTTATCTAGCCTTTCTACACGGACATATGCATAATCCATTTCATATCGATATGTTGATTAGTGTAATTCACACGCTCGTCACACTTAAAGATAACATATTGTTGGCAGATCAATATTCTCGCGTTGTGATGAAATATGCAACATGGTAATTAATTCGCCGTTTTGATAGCTATGATAAATTCATCGCTCTGTCGGGTATTAAATTTGTTATATAAGCGGGATGCACAGCCTTGCTGCAGCAACGCCACCCAGTCAAATTAGGTTTAAAATATGCAACGGCTTGCATGTGGGGGTGGTGGGGTGGGGTGGGGTGGGGTAGATACCGTGCGGTATTGCCCTCGCGTGAGGGAAATACCAGATCATCCATCCTTGATCTTAACATGTCATGTGACATTGCTGAGGGGGTAATACTGTAACGCGCCAATATTGAATTTGCACCGTTGGCCAATGGCACAGGGACCAATATCAAATTGTATATCGCCGCGCCCGTTGGTCAACGGCGCAAGCCCAATCGCGAATTTGATATCGGCGCACCCGTTGGCCAACGGCGCAGGGGACCAATATCGAATTTGATATCGGTGCGTCAATTGGCCAACGGCGCAGGGGACCAATATCAAATTTAATATCGGCGCGCCCGTTGGTCAATATCGAAATCGGTGTATTTGAGACGATACGAAACAGTATTAAATTACACAAATTTCTGTTTCTAATCGAATTATTAATGGCTGGCGAACACAATACATAACTAACTAAATAAATAAAACGCCATAATTCTTAAATTTTAATAATTTAATAATACATTTCCGTATAACCATGAAATCAAATAGCACACTAGCACACAATGTTATATACCATTAAAAGGTGCACGTTCACACCAAAATGCTTAAAAATAACAAGTTATCAATGATGTTTTGACCGTAGTGAACTTATCTAGAACAAATTGTTCCAATCTCAATAAGTAATATGATTTTCCGACCGAATGAGTACATGTTAAAATATACTGAGTAGATTTAGCGGCGCCATGCTGCTAAGAGCAACAATGACTTTCAAAGGTGTATACCACGTGGACATCGATGTCGCTGCTACGTATTCTATTGTTTCCATATTTTTATTGAAAATGAAACCAAGTCCGTATTCAATTCTAACAACTTTGGAACCTTCTGTAACTTTCGTCCACGCCACCGCGATACAACATTGTGTAACACCTGAGTAAACACCTCTAGGCAGACGAACGTGCAATCAGAAACTCAAATTTGATATTGGTCCCTGCGCCGTTGGTCAACGGCCGTGTCGATATTAAATTCAATATTGGTCCCTGCGCCGTTGGTCAACGGGCGCGCCAATATCAAATTCAATATTGGTGCCTGCGCCGTTTGTCAACGGGCGCGTCGATACCAAATTTAATATTGGCCCCTGCGTCGTTGGCTAACAGCGCAAATTCGATATTGGCGCGTTACAATACTATGACATATATAACAGCTTATAAAATCAGTAATAGTCTTAAGCAAATAAGTGAAGAATTAGATGAATGCACCAATGAACAGGACATTTATTATAGGAGAGCTACTCCTCTATTGCCTAAGCTAATGCTGAGGTTGACAGACAACCCCGTTCTTTGCTAAAGCGATTTAAAATTTCACAGGTCGAGAAGAAAGAGTGGAAAGAGGAACTTAAATTTGTATCTGGCGGTCTATCGAACCGCTCCAAGTTCCAAGTTCACGTTTTATTCACTCAGGCTTTATGTGGTACTATTGGCCCTCAGAACTCGAATTTCATAGGAAAATCCGTACTAGAATTCCGGGAATGGATGTTTATGACGCAATGACAATAAAGTTCGTGATGGCGACATCGAGTCTACGAAGATTTAAAAAAAGACTGTTGCAAACCACCAGACAACAATTTCAAGGCGCGTGATCTATAAAATATTTTGAAAACAATTTGACTGAAGGTTTTTGGTGGCTTAGCCACCAACAACTTTCAGTCAAATTGTTTTCAAAATATTCAGTCTATCCAGTATTGAAAACCCATGGAAAATGCTATCTCCAGAAATTAAGCAAGCGCATAGTTAACATCGCGATTTGTTATTCACAGAATAGAAACCTCTCTAACCCAAAACCTCTCTAAGCTGAACACATTTCTTAGTCCAGATTCAAATCACTTCTTACACATAGATTTAACCTCTGTGAACCAGAAAGGTTTCCAAAGCGAACAAATTTGTCATTCCAGTGAGGTTTGTGGTTGGAGATGTCCCACTGCAATATAGGACTGGTTCCGGCTGTTCGGTTACGTTGAACTCTAATGGAGTGATCCAATCTGTCACTCAAGTGTATGATGTCATACTCAGTTAGGCTGACATCACAATGCATAGTGGTGTATCTAGCCCTTTCACACCTTCAAGTGTACGAATTCTATGTCTTTACTATTTACTAAATATTCTGGTGAAAATTTGAAACTAATTTGACTGGGCAGCAACAGCACCTAGTCAAATTATTTTCAAAATATTTAACCGCTTACCTGTACAGTTTACCTTGAAATTGGGATTCTGGGAATTCATGATTCAAAGTATATAAATTGATTCTAACACGCGGAAAGAGTGGGCGGAGCTTAGCGAGATATGGGGGTGGGGGGTGTGTGATATAGCTAGTAATGGTTCCCTTAGCTAGGATAATCCTTTTTGGAGTTTAGATACTACCTCTTGGGCAGCACCGTGTTAGACACTGAGCATATATTTACATTACAACAGATTAGATTTTGATATCCTGCGCACGAAATAATGAACAGCAATAATGGTCCCAGTGTACAATTGCAAACGCGACTATGTCTGGAGCCGGACAGCCGGTTCGCACGTGCATGGTCCACGGAGGGTGAGTGAGTGAGTGAGTGGGTGGGTGGGTCGGCGGGTGAGGGAGGGAGGAAAGGGGGGGAGAGGGCGGTTAAAGAACCGGATCGCTGATTAGTTAGGTTTCAGCAAACCTATGTTATAGCTTGTCAGGTTGGTGACAGTGTTTTGTTATTATGATAACTGTGCAGCAGCACCTACAACTACCAGCCAGTCACTTCATAGTTATCAGCAATCGAGTTTAGATTTTTTAACTGGCTACGTTTAGAACCAGTGAGAAGAAGTGGCGAGACTTGATATGGCTTCTGAACCATTAACCAGTAGGCCTAACCGGGTTTCATTTTAATGGATCTTTCCAGGTTTAGCCATGTTCCGCCCATCTCTATCCAAGCTCCACCCACACCAAGCTCGTGTTGGGATCGAGCGCTCTCTGAACTCCCTGACTATCAATTTCTAGAAAACTATGCAGGTAAGATGTTGAATATTTTGAAACTAACTAACCTATGGCAGCAACAGCGCCCAGTCAAATTAGTTTCAACATATTCAACAGCATGTTTATTAAATAGCAAAGACATACAATTCGTACAAGGTGTCAAACTATTAAGTGTTAAAGACGGACTATTTAGAATCATTCATGACGTCATTATTATGACGTTAGCATGCACGTCACTTAGTTGATTATGACGTCATATGATGGATGGATAAACTGGAAAGGTGAATTAATCGATTATAAGTGATATTGAATCTGGAATTAGCATCCCCAGATCCTAGCCAGATTTAGTGACAATCCATCAAAATTAAGACCTATGCTATTCAGAGTTAATATCCATGTGTAATAGAGACTGGTAAGTCCGCCCATCCCCCACCCCTTACCCTCCCAGTGCTCTAAAATCTCCATAGTTTGCTTACTTAGGTCGTGTTCTCACTAGAGAGTTAATCGGGAATAACGCCATACTTCAGTATGGCGTTATTCCTTATTAAGTCGCAGTGAGAACACGGCCTTAGTTTACCATCTTACCTCCGGTTCCATTACTCCTGGTTCAGCATGCACGGATAGAGTATTTCATATACAGTCATAGACCCAGTAATTCTGTGCTAGTCAACTTATGTCAGCCTTGATGTCTGTCTGGCTGGCTGTATTTAAGTAACTACTGACCCGATTTGACATAAAAACCAACACAACGAAGGATGTTACTGTGAAAGCTGATTTACATACTGGCACTGATAGAGGTAAACAAGAGATATCAGAAGATACCAAATATCTCGTCTTCTTATGTTGCCGCAGGCCCGATGAGCCCTGGACTAAATATTCTCTGAAAGAATAATGTCCAAGCCATCTACATATATAGAACAAGAGCTATCAGAAGATAGCAAATAGCTTACCTGTATATTAATTGTACATCACAGGATATGATGTACCACCAGATACAGTCTCATTTTTAAATTTGATAATCTACTTGTCGAATCAAAATACCCATGGTACTACCCAAGGGGCAAGAAAAGCTTGGAGAAATAACCATAAAGCTTTGCTGCCAAGTCTGACCGAAAGGCAGATGGTGCAAACATAAGCAAAGTTCATATCCTGAAAGAAGAAGAAACATTTTCAAAAGCAAGTACATTAGTATTTTCAAAAAGCAAGTACATTAATATGATGCAGGCTAAATTTATATAGGAAATCAAAACATTTTATCTAAACTGAATAAGTCTTTCTGATTAAATTGCCATTTTAAAAGACAGTAACAACAGCGTAATAAGCATAGCCTGGATGCAAACCAGCACTAAAATCATCAAAGTCTAAACCCAGTAAAATATGTTATAGCTTTCAAAGTATATTTCTTTTTTTTGTGGACTAGTCCTAATCAACGTATAGAACAAATTTGTGAAGTTTTATTCCAATCGGATAACACCTTATTGATGTAAATGTCGTTTTAGAAAAGCTTAACGCAACAAAAACCATAACCTGGACATATAACCTGCATGCAAATCAGCCATAAAATAATGAAAGTTCAAGAAATTTGAAAGTCTATTTCTTTTTTATGTGGACTAGTCCTAAGCGTTGCATAGAACACAATCTGTAAAGTTTTATTCAAATCGGACAAACCATTGTGGGTTTCAATATCGTTCGGAAAAATCTTAACGCAACCAAACCCTATACATGGCCATATAACCTGCATACAAATCAGCTCTACAATAATCAAAGTTCAAACGGCGAAAAAACGTGGAAAATTTAAAAATCTATTTCATTTTGACGTGGACTAGGTCTAAGCATTATATAGAACAAATTAATGCAACTTTATTCAAATCAGATTAATAGCTTGTGGGTCCAAATGTCGTTTTAATAAAGCTTAACACAGCCAAAAACCTTAACATGGACCCAGAAAATAATCATGTTGTATTTAACCCTTTCGTGGGCGAACCCGGCCAAGCACGACCTCTGTAGTTATTTTTGAGTAATGTCCATTTGCAGGCCAAGAGAAGACTTTTTTTTTTTTTTACCACTGAAATGACTTGTTCGGTAACCGAGCCAGTCATTATAGTGGTAAATTTTCAAAAATAGTTTTCTCTTGGCCTGCAAATGGACATTCAATAAGTAAATATTTTAATTTTTCCAATAAATTTAGTCATTAAAGGGTTAAATTGGATCTTGTTGATGAAAATCTTTTCTTAAACCACCCACCCTCTCACCCGAAATCTCTATTCACTTCGTGAAGCCGAGATAAAAATGAATTCGGATCGAAGCAAAATTCTGGTGCATAGATATTTCTGAGACTGTTCAGTTCAGTTTTCTTTATTCACCTAGGCCATTTACACAGCATATGGGATAAACATTATTATTATATATATTTATATACTATGGCGGTAGTTATTATTATTATTAATCTGCGATCTATCACAGATTATTATAATTACTCAGGATCTTTCTTATTATTCTTATTATTATTATTCTTTCTACAAAAGTTTAGGAGCTATCGCCTCTTACAGTTTTTGTCCAATCAGCTCCAAACATGGTCAACTTCAAAGGCCCATGCCACAATCGATGGCTATTACTTTTATTTTGGATCCATCCAACAGTTTTTCGAGCTACCCACCTTTGAGTGGGCAAAAAGTCCCATAGGAAATGTATGGGGAATTTCAAAATTGATCTTTGAAGTGATACGACAGCTAGAGTTTCCAACGGATCACTACCATACTTGCTGAGGAAGTTACCACTGGTCATTTTTTTTTTTAAAAAAAAATTCTAAATGGCCGCCAGACTTTTGCCCCAACAATGCATGGAAAAACGTCCGTAGGAAATGCATGGGGATTTCAAATGGATGTTTGAAGTGCTACTACAACTAATTTTGATCGGATCACTCCCACACTTGGGTAGGATGTTGGCACTGATGATTATTTTTGAAAAAAAAAATTTTTTAAATGGCTGCCATGAAAAAAGTTTGGGCAAAAGTATCAGTTTTCGTCTTTTGCAGAAATAAACTGAGGATGAAAAATTTTAAAAATAAATTTTTTGGGAAAAGTGAGGACCAGGCTCACCTTTTGGGGTCAAAGTGACCCTAAAATTTTTTTGCAGAAATGAACTCGAGGTGAAAAAAAAAATTTCCCAAAATTATTTTTCCCAAAATGCCCGCCAAAATAAATTTTGCTCCGATCGACTTGAAATTTGGTGAGCCTCTAGCGCTCATATTGCCGTGATTTGATATCAAATTTAAAGTTGATCTAGTTGAACAGTTTTCGGGAAAATCAGCTTTTGGATGCCACATATCCCCATAGTAAACCTATGGGAACAATACTGGAACAGAGTTATCTCCTACAGTTTTCTTCCAATTGTCTTCAAACCTGGCCAGATTCTAGAACATTGAGAGATCTAAAAAGTTTCCAATGCAAATTTTAATATCGCCATTGGGGTCAAGGTCATTCATGAGTAAAGCTTTCCAGTTTTCATGTTTGGCATAAGTTACCTGCACTTCATCATCTTCAACAGGTAAAGGGAGGTAATTCACGACAAAAAAAATGAGGTTTTTTGCATGAATTGCCTCCCCTTTACCTTTAATTCATTAATCTGTCATTTATTTAACATTTAATGACATTTTCCTTGATTTTGGTAAAAAATTTACTACAGCAAATCAGGACACATTAATTTATACTTTAGGGTCAAGGCTATCGGTTTTCAAGAAATCAGCTTTTCCATACCCTGTGTAAAAGTATGGGAATTTCAACAATGGATCTTTGAACTGTGACAACACTTAGACTTTTTATCTGATCAGCATCAGACATGGTCAATGATCATATGAGAAGAGGGCTTATAATACCCCTTAATGCTTCAGTAAATGTGTTCTAGTTATTATTATTATTATTATTATTATTATTATTATTATTATTATTATTATTATTATTATTATTATTATCGAGATTATTTTGTGATTAGCTGCTGCCATTGCATATTTGAAACATTTTATTCTGACATCTTTTTCTTTGTCGTTGTCAACATCTTTGTCCTTGTCGATTGCATTGCCACTGTCGTTGTTGTTGTGGTGGTGGTTGTGGTGGTGCTGATTGTAGCATATTGGTGCTGAAGTCGTGGTTGTTGCATTGGTTGTAGTAGAGAGGTGTGTCTGAGGTGCTCCTAATGGCATAGTTGTTGTTTTTGTTGTTGTTGTTGTTGTTGTTGTTGTTGTTGTTGATGTTGTTGTTGTTGTTGTTGCTGCTGCTGCTGCTGCTGTTGTTGTTGTTGTTGTTGTTGTTGTTGTGGAGCGGATCTGTCTTTTTTCTTTGAGACCCGCAGATATTTGCATAGCCTATTCAGTATTGGTTTGTTACAGATCGCAAACAGGCCTTGAGTTTTCTCTGTTGTGTTCTGCCTTACATGGTAATCAGGTATAAATTGTGTTCTTTCTTTTGTGTATCTTTCACAGCAGAAAAGAGCATGTATTTCTGTTTCTCCTATGTTACATGTATTACAAAGACAACTGGTCGATTTTGCCTCAGACTTTACGCAAGAAAGGCTGTGACGTTGTGACCGTCGACTGCATTGGTTTCTAAACTTTGGTCATGATCCGAAAATCAGGTAAATCGGGAAAATTCGGAAAATAAAATAAAAATCTTTGCAATGCGTCAAAATCATAAGAACGAGGATTTGCCCTAATGATGCTTTCTGCCAAATATACTTGAAATCGAAACAGTGGTTCTCGAGAAGACATTTTAAATTTCCCATTGCTTTAATACATGGGAGGTTCTGTTTGGAAATGATCCATATGGGCGCATCAGCTCGGTTGGTAAAACCGTTGCGCCGCACATCCTTGGAATTCCAATCCAAAGAACCGGGTTCGATCCTGCGTTCAGGCATGTGATCAAAGTGTAAAGACCTGCGCCATTCCATACGGCATTCGGATGGGACGTAAAGCCGTCGGTCACATCTCGTGTGGTGTTTGTGCCATGGGGGACATAAAAGAACTCACGCTAAGTGTCAGGCCCTGTATCGGGAGCTCAGTTGCGAATACGTTCTGATAGTGTAAATAGCTATCCTGTCGTCTGTATGTCTAAGATGCCATAGCTGAAGCTTGTAAGACGCCTATCTAAAAGGATGTGTGCAGACTGGAATGTGCGTGGCATAGTTGGCAGCCTGCTCTAACGACCCTAGTCATCGCTGTCAGCAACGCTGTCGGCGGTTCCCGGGTTCACTATCTAGACTGTCTGTAAATACGTTACAAATAGTTGTGGAAACACACAAAGGGGTGCAGATATGTAATCAGGAACCTAGCTGAGCAGTTACGCTGTCAGTCTGGGCAGTGCGCCTATATAAATGGCCGCTAAACCGTTTATCCGACAGTTTCGAAAATGGCAAATTCGAAATCAGAATACCCAAGAACCAATTTGGTCTTCAAAACCCATCAAATCTAAAATTCAATATGGCCGCCAAACACACAACACTTTGATCGGCCTACAGTGGCCATGTGTTTCTTTACGTATCAATTTCCCTTGAACAAACTTTTATCGACCAGATTCCCTTATCATATCTCCCAAATTTTGGCCTGATCCATCTAGCAGTTCTGGAGAAGTCGTTTTCATGAAAACTGGGTCAGCCAGGATGGCCGCCGAACCATTTGGCGAATCAAGTTCCCTTGAACAAATTTGGTTAAGCTCTTACCATAAATGATATTTCATGAGTTTTAAATCAATCCCTACATAGTTTCAGAGATCTTTAAAGATGTGTGGTACAAATCAGCCAAAAATCAAAATTGGCCATCGGCCAAATTGACCGAATTGGCCGAATTGGCCGATCGACTCTGTTTGAACAAGCTTGGATCTCTATGCCCTAAGGATGCGTCCTGCCAAATTAAATTGAAATTGGCCCACCAGTTCCCGAGAAGATATTTTTAATTTCACAATGCTTTAATATGGGATCTTTTGGCCCAAAATGCTCCAAGATGGCTGCCAAATCGTTTATCCGACAGTTTTGAAAATGGCAGATTTGAAATCTGAATACCAAAAACCTATATAAAACCAAATAGTCCCTAATCATGTCTCCCAAATTTCGGTCCTATCCATAAAGCGCTTTTGTAGAAGAAGTACTGATATTTCGTGAGTTTTAACTCAATTCCCCCAAACGGTTCCAGACAAGATTTTTAATGCCGGGAAAGTTGGCCGAGATCAGCTTCGATTCAACAAACTTGGATCTCTATGGTCCCCTGAGGATGTTTCATGTCAACTATTATTGAAATGGGCTCAGCGGTTTTCAAGAAGACACTATAATTTTACCATTGCTTTAGTATTGGAGCTTTTGGCGGGAAAATTATCCAAGATGGCCGCCAAACCGTTTATCCAACATTTTCGAAAATGGCAAATTTGAAATCAAAATACAGAAATCCCCATACAAAACCAATGCCGTCTTCAAAATCCATCAAATAAATAAATCCAATATGGCCGCCAGTCACGCCACATTTTGATTGGCCCACAGCGGGCATGTTTGTTTATGTATCAACTTCTATTCAACAAACTTTAATGGCCCTTAATCCCTAATCATATTTCCCAAATTCCACCCTGATCCATTCAGCGGTTCTGGAGAAGATGCTTTCGCGATACCTATGTTATCCATCATGGCCGCCGAACTATTTGGCCAATAAAGTTCGCTTGAACAAACTTGGTTCAGCTCTTTTCCTAGATAATATTTCGAGAGTTTTGAATCGACCCTCCAAGCGGTTTCCGATCTACTTCCTTTGAACAACCTTGGACCACTAAGGCCTAAGGATGCTTCCTGACAAATGTGCTTGATATCGGTCCAGTGGTTCCAGAGAAGTTGTTTAACGAAAAAGTTGATGGGCTGACAGATGGGTGGTGCCGGACGATGAATGGTCACCACATCATAAGCTCACATGCTTGTAAAACATTTCTTATGCCATAATCAGAGGGCATAACTTCTCCTTGGTAGACTTGATTCCGAACAATATTTTTCGGGTCTCTATATTTCTCTATATCCACTCCAATAATATTGTACAAAATACCCAACAGTCAGGTAAATATACCAACATGGTCCATTCGCAGTATGCACCAGTCAAGGGAGGCAATGGGCCCCATCAACACGTGTTCCATCTTTCATAGGAGAACAGAAGAACGTGAACACGTAATATGTGTTGGTCCTTTTGCTGAAAGTAAAAGTAACCTAGAAAAACAGAACGCTTGCTTCTTCTACCGCTTCTTGTGAAGCAGGTAACATCCTCCCACACTTTAAGTTCGGGTTCCCCACCAAAAAGGCAGCTTCTCTTCATTGCCCAGCAGGTCCCTCGCATTTCACTTGGACTACCCCTTAAGTAAGGTATTGTCGCTGGTGGAATCCTACTGCCTTTCCTCATTAGCGCCCTTCTTTTGAAGTTGCCGCACTTGATGCGAGCATAGGATCTCTCCGACCTGGGGCACACAATTTCGTCCGCACTCACACTACACTCCCCACAGGATTAACCCAAACAGATCCATCTTCCTAGGAGGACCCTTCCACCTCGGCCTGGGGACGACTTTTCATCCACGGGCATTGGGGAGATTTGCCTCCCTCATCTTCGTGTGAGAGCAGGAGCAAGACTTAGAACCCGCCGCTGAAGCTCTCGCTTTGGAAACCACCACCACCGCCACCGACCCTCCCACCGAAGAAATCACCAGCACCGCTACTGCCACTAACGCCATCGCTGCAGAGAATACCACCACTGATGGAATGAACGTTGTATGTACACACGACTCTCTCCAGCTAAGATTACGAACCTGGGACCTAGCGAGTGACGATGCATGCCAGACAGCTCATCCACGCGCATTAGGGACATTTGCCTCTCTCATCTTCGTCCGAGAGCAGGAGCAAGACCTAGAACCTGCCACCGAAGCTCTCACTGTGGAAACCACCGCCACTGCCGCTGAACCTCCCGCCGAAGAAATCACCAGCACCGCTACCACCATTAATGCCATCGCTGCAGAGAATACCACCACTGATGGAATGAACGTGTATCTACACACGACTCTCTCCAGCTCAGATTACGAGCATGAGACCTAGCAAGTGATGATGCCCGCCAACCAGCACACCTAAAGACCGCATATGGAATGAGAGTGGTGGAGAATCCCAGTCGATTGAGTCCCATGTCCGGCTACAGGATTTAAGCCATGCTGGGGATCCCTGGCTGGACTCGAAAATCTCCAAGGGGATGGCTGACCCCTCCAGTCAGCAAAAATGTGTTGAAGACGCCCGATCCAAGCGAAGGGAGTTCCACCACTAGCTCCGAGACTCGCCGCCCAGAGCCTGCGGGAGGACCCGAAGTACTCTCGGGAGGGGACCAGAGCCTGTTGGACGTCACTCGCCATAGAGGCTTGCCAGGGCCATCATTGCTCGACTGTCACCACTTTCGGGGCCAGAGGAGAGAGATCCCGAGGGATGGGACAGCTGGTGCAGTGACCAACTTCCCAGCGATCACCGAGATAGAGCACACGTGTGAGATGGCAACCACCCGGCCACATGAGGAATGGCTATTTGCATGCAAAGAAAAAGCTACTTTCGTTAAGCGAGCCAGTCATTCCAGTGGTAAATTTTCGAAAATAGTCTTTTCTTGGCCTGCAAATGTGCACTGATTAACCAGAGTAAAGATGTGAATTGCATTGACCATTAGCCCATGAATACTCAAGACGGCGAAACCGGTCTCTGCAATGGTTTTGAGGAACGTTAATGTGTAAATGCCAGTGGTAAAGTTACAAAAATAGTCTTCTTTTAGAGTGGAAAATTAGAATTTTCTCAAAAAATCTTGGTCAATAATGTCTTAATTGATATAAGTAAGCCTACAAGTCTTAACGCATCGAGATGCTCTTGATACAAGAAGGAGTTAATTGGGGATGTGCATAGAGCAGCGATTTCTGATTGCCACCCTTATGAGTTAATGACGAAAAACAAGTTAGTCCTAACTTATAATTTTCCTACTTGATCTATAGTGCGAAGCAGCACAGATCGAGGAGATCCTACACTTGCACCAAGTGCAGCAACTTTGAAAGAAGGGCGCTAATGGGAAAAGGTGATAGGATTCCGCCAGTGACAATAACTTACTTAAGGGGCAGTCCAAATTAAATGCGAGGGATCCACTGAGTAGTGAAGAGAAGCTGCCTTTTTGGTAGGGAACCCAAGCTTGAAGCGAGTGAGGATGTTACCTGCTTCGCAAGAAGTAGCAAAATAGGCGAGCGTCCTGTCTAGGTTTTGCTATTGCAGGCATTGTCGGCTTTTAACCAGCCTCAGTTGTTATATTCTCGAGGCACGTCATGTAGTGACTAAATCCTCTGTGGCAAAAGATCACAATAAACTGAGCGGATGGTACCCTTTTTTAAATGGCCGAAAGCTCAGCGGTACTTCACACGAAGCACGGCCACAGAAAGGTGACATGATAGAAGAGAGAATAGTCCATCTAGAATCTGGTGGCACAAGGCGGTACACAATGTGAAGTGGTAGATTTCAGGACGAATGGTCACAGAAATAAGAAAGTTCCGCTTTTAGTGGGGAATCTCGTGGCAGTCAGAGATGAGTACCGATTGGAGATTCCTCCCGAAGTTTTTAGGCAGCAGACGAAAGGGTGGCAGAATCGATTCCAGGTGAGATCCTTAAGCGTGGGCGAAGCCAAAGATCTTGCTGGGATGCAATCAAGTCTACTTGAGTGAGGAGACGAGGGGGAGGTGAGATTTTTCAGATCAGTGGGGTCTTTTGAAGCGCCTGAGATCACAGCAGAGATTTCTGGAAGCAGAGGAATTTATAGCTGTATTTATGAATTCTAAAATTAGGCTGCTTTTTGTTGGCGGCATTTATAAAAAAATAGGCTGTCGCTTGCCTATATAAATTTCGACCCTCTCCGAGTGGTCGAAGTACCAACGGTTCCGCAGTGCAATTTTCCCATCATTCGAGGAGGGGAGGGACCGACCGTCGACCGGGGTCGATATCAAGGCAGCCCTAGAACAACTTCTACACGGCTATTTTATGGTGGAAAACGATCAACCTTTATACTCTCAAGCATTGCATCTCATTATCTTTCAGCAAATGGGAAGCTTTCCTTAGTGAACAACAGCCAATCGGGGGTCGTTTTTATACTCGCGATAGTCTCCATAGAATTTAGCTGGAGTCAGCAAGTTTAATGGCGAGTTGTGTTTCAAGTTATTTTCACTCAGGGAATGTCTGATTATCCCTTGTTTAAGGGTAGCTCCTTTTCCGTGTTGGCCCGGCATTATCGCGATGAGGAATCGGAAGTCTCAAGTTTTCCAAAGGTACCAAACATTCTCGGAAACTTTTATGATCATGGCCATTACACGAGGAAGAAATCGTGCAAAGATCGAATATATAAGCTAAAACTGTCCACTCAGTCATGAACCCTATTAGAAAGAAATCCCTGTCTATTGCGGTGGTACTCCCAGTGGCCCGGCGCATGCGTGGTTTCGGTACAGGCATCCTCAGAACGTCGAACGGCATTATGGAGGGTGGATTACCACTTCGGGGTTGGCAAGTCCTTTCCGTTTCCCGGTCACACCTCAATGCCACTGCAGAGACCGTTTTAGCTGGCTTGACCACTAAACGGTTAAGTTGACGCAAGATGGGTTACCATGTGTACACATTCTGGCTGACAATTACTAAATTTCCCCGATCAATACGATTATGTGTATTAGTTCAAGAGGATGGCAATCAGAAATTGCTGACATATGCCAATTCCCAATTGGCAAATACACATTCTGGTTGACAATAGAGGTGTCAGATCTGTAATTCAAGTATATGATGCCAGCCTCAGTTATGCCATATGTAGGTTGACGCTACAATACACAGTGCCTTATCTAGATCCGTCATGAACTTTGAAAACTCGTGTTCAAAGTGTATGTTTTTACCATTTAATAAAGAGTATGTTGAAAATGTTGAGACTAATTTGACTGAATGTTGTTGCTGCCATGACCCGCAACAGCGCCCATTCAAATCAGTTTCAAAATATTCAGCAGCTTACCTGTATATAGTTCCGTTGAAATTGGGATTCTTGGAATTAAGGATTTAAAGCGTATACGGTACAGGGGTGAAAGAGATCTTCCTTCTAGCGGAGATGGATGGAATGGATAACACAATGATGTATTCTATTAATGATGACTCGTTTACTGAACTTTCTTAATCCTATAGTTTATACATATAATTCCAAATTCTAGTCACGTGTGACTTACCTATTCTAAACCTATTCTGCTTAACTACAATCGATTCCTAAGAAAGAAGTATTATAATAAAATATTAACAAAGTTAACCTTGCGTTCTTATCCCTAACTAACTACATAGCTGAAAATCTCACTACTCACTAGCAGTCACTAGCGGTCAGCGGCCGCTGTTTAAGTCCATCTGGGTCCGTAACCGTAACTCTCACTAACTGACCCTAACTTACTGTAACTCACTGTCCGTAACTTTAACTGTCCGTCGTAAACTTGCATCCACTCTTAAATATGGTTATGTCGTTATGTCGACAAAGCTGTGCGTATTAAGTGATGGTGTGTGTGAACATGAATGTGTCTAATAGTATACTTAACTAATCTAACTAATTAACAAGTAGCATATAAAATATAATCGTATATCAACATGTTATAACATTGTTACGTTGAATTACAGGAAATATACTCTGCACGTGTCCATTCCGACTAATAACTGCTTGTTCCGTTGTGGGCGTGTCGATTAATAATCTATACATATAGTTGTCCATTTATTACTGTAAGGCCCGTTTTATAAGTCGAACCTTCTGTCGCGCCGCGCTAATAACAACTGGTTGATTTATATAGTGAACTCTGTCATTTTCAGGCAGATTTAGCTGGCAGGCACAAGAGAAGTTCGACTTATAAATCCGGCCTAAGGTTCGTGGCCCGTCCCATCGAGTCTGGCATGTGTCACGGGGCGTGTCGATCTTCCAACCGTATCCTATAGTCGTGTAGTCGCGTGTGCGTATCTGGGCGTGGCTATTGTCCAGTGTATGCGTGCGTTCATGTGTGCATTCCATTCCAACACGCCGCTAAAGTTGGGAGAGTTTAGCTAGAAATGGTAGGGGCGTGGCTTGAACTGGATCGCTCTATTACTGAATATCGCTGCTTATTTCGTCTGGAACGGATCACACGAAAAAGGCAACACTGCCTCTGTATTGGCAATAATATTGATTAGGGAATCTTAATTACCAATTATTGGGCAAAGGAAACAACATTATCTTAAACGTTACCAGACGTGAGACGTTCAAAAGTCGAAAAGAGTTCGAGAATTTATACCGCAAATGATGTGAATCACATCTCTGCATTATAACGAACACATGTATCTATTATGATGCCTTGAAATCCGAGGTGTTGTGGAATAATAAGACCAATGAAAAGCTATAACCAACAGCCACACAATGTTTGGAAATATTACAAATCAGATAAAAAATATTGACACATTCCAAAACTTTAGTCTACGAACGATGTAGACTGCATGTCGGCATTAAATTTCGTTTAAAGGCGTTGTTCAATAATAAGGCAATGAAAAACGTTATCCAAAATTTTAACAAAATATTAGGTCCACAACCGTAAGACCCTCATAAAAATATGATAAATTACACCACCTACGCTCACTCCACCCACCCCGACTACGTCCATCGCCGCCAACGTTATACTAAGAAGTAGATCGCACCGCTGCATTATAGAGAATACATGCGCTAAGTTTCATTGGAATCTGAAGAGGCATTATTGAATACTAAGGCCAATTACTCTTAACCCAAATGATATTATGTCACTCCCAGATGCTGACGACTCCGGAAGAGGTAAGCATAACCACATAGTCCAGTTCCTTAAGGAGTGTAACAAAAATGCCTCCTGAAAGACAGTAGTATAGCCGGGATTAGAAAAATACCACCACCCTCCAC